>VTPC01000927.1:97019-123793 GCA_011009095.1 Ignelater luminosus
AGCAGGAAGGTCACTAGAACTGAATGATAATAGTGGCCGAGAGATAGTGTTTAAAGAAGTTATGCAAGCAGTAAAAAATTGTAGAAATGGTAAAGGCGTGGAAAATGATGAAATAAGAATGTAAGTGCTTGAGACCATGGGAGAAATCGGAGTGAGCTTCCTACATAAGGTTATACTTATAACAGTATATACAAGTAGAGTTACTTACGAGGAGACTGAGATACGACAATAATGGGGTCGTTTCCTAAAATATTAATTTTGCTTATTTGGGTTGCTTTCGCTTTAAATTAACGCTGGCTATTTTCAGATTTTTTCTGCTTCTATTTTCACTATCTTTTTCAATTTAAAGTTCAAGAAACCTTTCCCGCCACTTCTGTGACGTCACAAGTCTTTGACAATATGACAACGCTGAAAACGGAAGCGCTTGCGTGTGGAGCGCCGGATGTGGATGCTGTCGGTTTGATGGTTAGAATTAGAAGCTTATTATAGAAGGCGCGTATAAATTTGAATTTTCGAATTGTTGAGGTTAGGCGGTATTAAATATTATATTTACAAAGTTTTATACACATAAGCTAACCACTAAACCACAAAACAATAGTCAATAACAGACGTAAAAAATACAGATATTTATATCTTTGGTTGAAATCGAAAAAGCGGAGAAATCCGACAACTAAAGAATGGTAGCAAAGACACAACAACGTGATTGCAACGTTGTCAGCTCTGTAATTTTTACAGACCGTCTACCGACGCACTGTGGCGTCACTAGTAAAGAAAAATTATTTTTTTTCCTTATAACTCTAGTTATCATATTACGGATACTGTTAATGGATATTAACTATATATCCTGTCTAGAATGATAATATGTTTTTAGACTTCAATAAATCCATTTTAGGAAACGACCCCATTGTACTTATTTTGAATAGAGGTTATGTTTCAATCGTAAATGTGATAACCGTAAGGTCAATTCAGCTCCTGGGGGCACCGCTGGTCATCTTTGAGATTTTGAGAAAAAACAGAGAGTGGAATAAAATGTCAGTCAACATAAATAGATTCAAAGCAGCCAGAATTACACAAAGCTTGATTTTTTGTTTAAGGCAACTTACATCCCAGGACTTTGCTATAGCAACAAACTTACACATGTGTATCGTTGATCCGCAACAAGTATTCGACAACGTACTCATTGAAATATTACTATAGTAGAATTAGTGGCGCAGTAAAAGTTTATTACGCAATGGGTAGATTCTATTTAGAGAAAAAAAGAGATACCATCGAAACCAGAAAAAACTGAAGTGCGGGTTTTTTAAAGTGTTATCATCTCAATACTGACTTACTCATACTATCAGAAAAACAACTGTCTAAAGATTCAAGCGTGTGAAATAAAAGTGGTGAGAACAAGCTACGACAAGGTACTTAATAATAAATTTTATTTTTCTAGATAATGCATGAGCTTTGAATCCTCCAGGTTCTAGATCAGTTCAATAATGATTAATATTTTTTTACCTGTTAGGTATTATATCTGCGCTTTACTTTGAATTCATCTCATTTATCTGGATCACTGTAAAATACATTGTAGGTATATTAGCTAATTTATTAGTTAGTTCAAAGTGCGCGACCTGACTGCCATCATCTATATGTCAAAAGCCGGTCCTCAGAACTTTAACAATGACTTGCTACGTTTACAGCTTAGAAATGAATATAAAAATTTAGATTTCCTTAAGTATCTATCTATATGTGCATATTTATGATTTTTAAATTTATTTCACTTGAATTACTCCAAAAGAAGGTTCAAGTTGCATTGTAAATATGTTTCCAGGTCTGTATGGCGCAAAACCGTTTCGGTGTTTTGTAATATTGTGCAACATCACGCAAAAAAAGAAAATTAGAAAACCTGCAAATACTTAATTAGTTACAAAAATGAATTTCTACATTTTTTCTAATCTCTGTAGAGAAATATAAGAAAGAAAGAAAACAATAAAAAAATTATATAGTACAATATAAATTTTGGAAATACAATAAATGATAATTTATCTAAGATTTAATAAAACAGGTTTAACATGGGAAAAGAAAAGATTACATCCACAAGATGGACACTCACTATTTCTTCATAACCCATAAGTACTACGTATTATATACTATCAAGTATTGATTTTTATAGTCTCTTAAGATAGAGTTGTAACTCTTGACCCAATTTTTTCAATTCGTTAAGGAAAGAAAATATAAAACAAGAAACAATAAAAATCTTCTGTTTTTTTGTAACGCTTTTTCTGCTAAATTTTTACTAATTATTCGTTTTGAACAGCTGTTACTACAATTACTATCAGTAGGACTATAAAATACACCTTTGGTTATACTATACCTAATGCATTTATCGATCAGGCAGATAACTGTTGCTTCTGATAAAAGGTTTTTTCTAACCGTATTTATTAGAACAGCTTGTAATATTGAATTCAATGGCAAACTTCGTTTGTAATAATATATCTTGAGCGTTTTTATTTAGACTTTGCTGGGGACAGGAGCATCGATCGTGTCTGGGACTAGAGCATTTAGTGATGTGGAAATTCCAGCTTTTTATACACTTGATATCTCTTTAGATTTTTGTTCATTTCTATTTTTTTGTGTGAATTGCTTTATGTATAATGCAAAATCCGGGATAAGCTAAGGCTAGAATGAAATCTGTAGCAAAAGGTTTTATTTAGTACGGTAACGTTTTTGGGCTGCTATTACTATTTAAGTACTGAGTGCGCACAATTTTCATTCTTTGTTAGTCAGGTTTTTTCCAAATATTAATTTCATTGTCAGCATTGTCAATAATAATAGATATTTTCAAAGATCAGCCATGCAAGTTGATGAACGGAACAGTATAAACATACATTTTTCAATCTAATACATTGTAGGATTCCTAAAAACTCTTGCACGCTAGGCAATTTGTTGTATGTATGAAGGTTGTAACTAGAAACTTTTTATATCAACACGAAAGCTACCGATAATAAAGCTTGAAATAAATATGTTTCAATAGATAAGATAGGTTGTAATTTTGGATGCTAATGTCTTTGGAGCTCGTCGCAATACACTTCATTAAGTTAAGCAACTAATAAACGCTTATAAAGTAAATGAAAACCAAAATAGTTAAGCTGAAAAGGATCAATCTTCCAAGTATGGATTTCTATTTCATGAACTGCTGGGATTAGCTAAACAATAAAACTCTTAAGATCATTGACAACTATATGTTGAGACAAATCAACTTTTTAGATCTTAGTAAGATGTTACACCGCCTTTTGCTTTAATAATGGTTTCTGCTAAAGATCTACAAAACTTCATATTTCTTCCAGTCTTGTCTTTAATTCTGCGACTGTTCTAGGAGGGTTATTTCTTCATTGTTGTTTCATCTTATGCCAGAGTGTTTCAATGATATTTAGATCTGGACTGTTAGCAAGCCAAGACAAAACTGTAATACCTTTATATCAAAAAATCACTATTTTGTACACCCAGCCAAACAGAACGCAATAATGGTAACATTTTTTAGAACGATTCAAGCTTTTTACGTATTTTTTTCCTCATCAACTCAACGCTGGAAAAAACTAAAAAACGCTGTGCCTACAGTTCTTACGTCGGAGTCTATAACAAGATGGAGTGCAAGGGTAGAAGCTGTGAAGCCCACAAATAAATGCCCTGACGATATACTTCAAGTTCTCCAGGTCATGATGGACGATACATATGAGACTAGTGAACCAAGAAGTAAACCTAGACAGTTGTACAACCGTATGTTAAGTCACAATTTTCTGACTAGGTTTTTAGGATAACGTACTCATTCCTATTGAACGGGTTCAAAAGAGACTGCAAGATCCAAGCATGGACTTCCACGATGCTGCCTCAAATTTGAAAGCCCTACAGATCATTTTCAGGATGAAAGAGAAACTTTGGTAACTGAAACTCTAGAAGTTGGATTTAGACTGTCAAGATTGGGATGTTGAAACCGAAAAACGACCAAGACGAAGGAAAAAAATGACTTGGGAAACGTCGACCGATGCCAAATTAACAGCTAAACAGGAAATTGAAAGAGTCATGAAGGGAACAATTGACCGTCTTCTTACAGAAATGGCTGATAAGTTCACTCGTTTGCATGAAACGGACAAGAAGTTTGGGTTTCTACTTGATGTTGAAGGATTGTCTCATAGCAGTGATAATGGCGTCTTAAAACTAAAATGCGAGAGAAGTTCCGCAATTTATTGTGCAATATGGAGATGAGAGCGTATTTTCAAATCTTCATATTGCGATCCAAGTAAGGTTAACAATTGCAGTATCCATTGCTAGCTATGAGAGATCTATCAGCAAATTAAAATTAATTTTAAATTATTTGAGAGCCTCCTTGGGTCAAAATCGATTATGCTACCTTGCTATACTGAGTATTGTAAGGAAAGAAGCTGCTAAGACTGATTTCGATTTCGTTATTGATACATTTGCATGAATGAAGACAAGGAAGGTACAGATTTAATAAGCCCCTTCTGGATGATTTATTTGTACTCTTCTTGACAGGGACATATGGAGTGCGTAACTCGGAAGACATGCAGTTAAAAAAGATCTGATAATGGTTACTAAAATTCGAGGTTCACCATTGGGATCTCGTAAAGAGTAAGAGATACGAAGTCGGTTAAATAAGATAAAAGTTGCCGAGTCGAAGGTCCAGTTTACTGGTGTTCTTGTTTTCTTTTAAAAATGCATAGTCTACTAGGCAGCAATTCTAGTTACAGCCTAGCAGACAAAATGGTAAGACCTAGATCTATTAGAATCTAGGGTAACCGAATAAATTTTGCCCAGGGGTGGCCAAAACCCTAGCGCCGGCCCTGCTTCTACCCTTCTTACACGTTTTGCAAGAAGCTTGTGGTGTCTTGGTGTAACCAGCCTATAGCGACCTTTAATACCAACATTTCCAGTTTCTCGATAGTGTATTGTAATATGAAAAACAGTTGATTTGAAAAGATTTAGCTTTTTGACGTTTTCAAATTGTTTTGCTATTACGATATTATTAATATAATTATCTCACTAAAATCTTCCTTTGTTGCTATACCGCTTGCCATTTTTATGGATAAATTCAACAAATAAGTTATAAAAACAAATTACTAAAGATGTTAGTGATAACTACAATTGTTTTTGCAAAACCAACTTCGTTTAAAAGTGTTTAAAAACGTTTAGTTAGCTGTCCAGATTGTCAGTTTTTTTTGCAGTCGAAACAAATGATTTTATCTGATATATAATTATATTTGTCATCATTTATAACTCGAAACAATTAGCATTGTTAAATAACCCTAGAAATAGAAAGAGAAAGAGTGGAAATTGAATAAAACATCTTGTTTATACAACATTAAAAAAAAATATTGCTTGTTCCAACATTTAGTTGTTTAGACGAAGAAAAGGATTTGTATTAGGCACAATTAGGCACAGCGTCACGGATTTGAAATGGTAGATTTACATCTATTGTTTGCTGATGTTACTTCTTCTGTTATGCAAAGTCTCCAGTGAACGTTGATTTATGCAATTCAAATATTAAACCATAGTGTAGTTGTAGGTCATATTCTCATATCACTAGAACTTTAATGCACTTGTAGTACAATTTATTCAAGATATCAGAAGGTTGAAATAGTCAGAATTACATTATTTTCGTTTAAAGATAATATGTACGTGAATAACAAAACAAGATGTAATAAATAATTATATTGGAAGAAGAATACGGTGCTCTTCTAGTCTTCTATAATGTAAAGAACTAAATGTAAATCTCTGAACGTATTTCTATAAATTAAGTCAACTTTATGTGAAGTGGAAAAGAATATTTCCATCTAATAAATATTTATAAGTCGACCGGAAATAAAACATTTTAAAACAAAGCAAAAAAGGTTAGGAAAGGTCTATTTTAACATTTAAAACGTAAGATTTTGCATTCGCACTATTAATTGATTATAGACGATCAAAACTATATTTATATTTTCATCAAAATAGTTATTAAGATAAGCTCAGGATGGTGTGTACACTGTAATAGATTGTAATAGTTGCAACAATTTTTTTATTGCATTAACGTAACGTACGTTATCGCCCACTTTCAATTAAACCGGCACTTCAATGGGAAATCCTAAAATTTAACTAACACAGAACGTTTGCGACACATTCAACGAGTTGGTAGAGCTACATCCGTAGCTTCGAGCGGCAACGTTGCAATTCGCCGGCAGTCACTTGTCTCGAGCAGAGTGGTGTGCGTTAAGGAAAAGTCCGTCTTTTATAAACAAAACAAGAATGAACGTACCCGGTATTTCAAACGCCGTTTAAATTATTGTCCGTTGCCGGTCAACTGGTTGTGATTTTTAAACAAACTTAAGAATAATTTTGTGTGCTTTATGTGAAGTGTAATTTAAAATTTACGTTTTAGTGTAAACACGAGTATTGATTTTGTATCCTAACCTCGTATGATTCACGCGCTGTGCTAGTTATTTACCCCAATTTTATAGCGTTAGTTCTATATTATTAACATATGCGTGTTTTCTTACTCTTGTTAGATATTTATATAATAATATAATTAAATTAGAACTATCATAAAGTCGCCAATTCCGGTTACCCGTATATTTAATATCCAACTTGGCTTCAAGAATATTTTTAATTAAATATTCATAAATTAAACAATAAGATTGCTTATAACTTGCTTATGTGTATAATATTTAATATAATTAACCAAATATAATTTATCATAATAATAAAGTGTTAAAATAAACTGGTAATTACCCATTTTATTCTCTTAATTAAAAAGTGTATACATAAAAAGTGATTTTAGTTTTTTTGTGAGTTTTATATTCTGATAACGATAATGTGGAGTGTTGTTAGTACTACTGTTAAAGAAGATCTAAAAATAAAATGTTAGAACTCATCATCACACGAGACTGCTTAGTAAGTATCAAAATGTATAGTTTAAAAATAACTTGCAGATTTTTACGTTTAGTTTACTTCAAATTAGCCATTCTTTCATTGAATAGTGGACAATTTTAGTGTACAAATTTTAGGTTTTATGTGTCATATCCGTTTAATTTTAGATCCATCTTTTTACTTGCTCAAGTACCTGTTTGAATTAGTTAATCCCAGAATGATTCATTATAGTTTTTGAGTCAATTCAATTCGTTTAAAATAAAACTTTTTAATCAAGTTCATTGTGCATTAAGATTAGATTTGAAAAAGAATTATCTTCATAATTGCATTAAAAAACAAAGGGTTTTATTGATTAAATAGATTTAAATAATAATTTGCTCTGATAAGTTCAACTCGCATAAATTTAACATAACCTAACCTAACTTTTTATTAAATACAAAACGTAAAATTGACAATACTGCCCCCCTTGTTAATGTAAGCATGAGTTAATTTAAATTGGAATATTAATTCTGAAGTATTCAAGGTAATAGAAAAAAAATTCTTGTGTGAATCTATTGTAATGATCATTATCATAATCATTAGTACGGAAAATTCTCTTTCTAAAAATATATCGTGATTATGTTAAACAACAAAGCAAATAGCCATGCTATAATGAAAGGTACATCTACTTTAAGAAAACTAATTTTCAATATTCTCAGTGAGCTCTACTTGCAGTACAAAGATAAAATAATATGAGCGACTAAAAAATTCTGCAATTAGATTGGTAATAAAAACAGTAGACTAATATTGGCACCAATCAACTTCTTGGTTTTCTCAAAGGAAGATTCATAATGACAGCCGATTAACCAATAGAAACTACTGCTACTGTCATTTCAATAATCGATGTTGCCAATTTATAGAACATTTACCAAAACTATTCTAACTTTGTAACATAAACATGACAAATATGTTTTGCTCGTTTCTCTTTGATAGGATATTATTTTCAGTATAAGTTGGCATTGAAAAGCAATGTTAAATTGCGCAAATGACAATCACAGCTTAACCTAACGTAGTAAATAAATCAAATCAAATATGAACACAGAAAAATTCATTGTTGATCACTAATAAAACTGATATACCCACTGAAGATTTGATCTGTCTTGGTTAGATAGGTAGGTATTGTCCAAAGTGGCGTGATGATCACACCCTACCCCAACAGAAAAAAGTAGGCCATCTTATATAGCTTTGAAACACGTCAATTTATTCGTATTCACTAAGCTTTATAGAATAGGCAAGGCTGAGGAGGATTATTAAGAAAAACAGATTTAAAGGATGCGTAAGAATTCATGATGACGCTTTTAATTAATATTTGATTTGTGTAAACACTATTGGCTAATAAAATAACCAAGTGGTAGATAATTACAATAATGACGACCTTCTGTGTGTAACAGAACTTAAGGAACTGAGAAAGTATTGATAAATGTGTATGCTATGATATTGGCGACGAGGATGGAAATAGTTTTTATCGATTAGATTCTTGAACTGTCAAACGAGCCGTCTATCATCATGTTTCTTTCTAGAACTGTGGTTTCTATAAAGACGAAACTTATTTTGAATTAACAGTATCTGTAAAAATCGCTTCTTATTTAAACACTAGGACCAGTCTATAGTATAACCTACGTATATCATTGAAAATTATTCTAATTATTGTTATAATTATTTAGTGTATCAAAATCAAGTAAGCGCTCCATTTAAAGAAATTTACGTTTATAGTCTGTCTTCTCAGTAAAAGAAAAAACGATTACAAAATTATTGTTTCACCCCTTTTCCATATTTTTCAGTAAGTACTTCTAGAGAGGTAAGTATTTAGTCTTAAAGAAATTCGGGAATTATAATTAATATAATTATAAATTATTTAAAGAAGGAAAAATAGCAATGACTTGATTCTCAGAATAGGCAACCTTATTCCAGTTTAACCAACTCTGTATTGTGATGGTTCCTATAATTATATCCTTACCACCAACAATATTTTTGATCTCGAAAGACTTTCTTCTTGTTATTGTCAACTCCATGGTACCACAAAAGCTGTCGTCAAAGTATGCTAAAACGTCATCGAAACTTTCATTAAAAATCGACATCTTTCGGGATTAGACCGTGTCATTGTTGAAATATTATATACACTCAACGTTTCGCTTACTTTCATAAGAATCTTCTTCAAGAAGAGGCTCGCCTCTAGCGTGGTTGACACTTCGCGTTTTCTTTAGTTTCCTGAAGAAGCTCTTTATAAAAGCGAACGAAACGTTGAGTGTATGAAATGTTTCAACAATGTTACGGTTTTTCCCCCCATCATTGGAGTGGTAGGAGCGGCAGCGGGGAATGACCTTCAAAAGATCCTGGCACCGCCGATTGCTTTTTCTCTTTTTGAACTATTTTCCGTATTTTAGGAGCGGCTGGTCTCATCGAGTATTGTTTAGGAACAGTGGGGGAATGGCTTTTAGAAAATCCATCTACTACCGATCATCTTTTGTTTTTGAATAGATATCCCATATCTTAGGAACAGAACAATAGTAGGCATTCATTGACCTGATGGAATATCAAACGAGAAACTATGAACACGAGTCAAAGGAGAACAAACTCAGAAAACTATAAGAAAAAGAAAATGGCTCTGGAGAGGACATACTCTAAGAAAATCCAAGAAAGACATAACAAGGCAAAGATTGGAATTCACTTTTAAAGAGCATTGAAAACAAGGAAGACCGATAGTCGTGTTCCCCAAGAGTGTGGTGAGTGTCGGAAGGAAGAAGAAGAGCACAATCCAAGACTAGCAAACCTGATACTGTTGAAACGTTTTATGGCGGATCAAATAATATCAGATATAATCTTCGAAAGTATACCAAACGATTTAATTTTATTCTATTAGAGAATTCCAAGGAAGTGATTCTTCGCATTGAAAAAGCTTGCTATGGTATTTCAAGTTGGAAGACCACTGTAGTATGTGACTTGAAGAATTTCCATTTCTCAACAGTAATCACTAAACTACATGCATTTACCTTAGAATGAATATTCATAAGCTTTTTATGAATATAACCTTTTTGCAAAGATCCTCTGTAGGTTTTAGACGGGACTTCGATCAGAACTTTTAGAAATTTACTGAATCGAAACATACCATCAATCTGCTTTCTTTAGATCCAATATTTTAATAGACCTAAGTAGAGATAGGAGTATGACAAACTTCTTGGTGGTTTGTGATTTGATTATTTTAGATATTTGAAACTTTGCTGACAACTGTTCAGAAATGGACAGTTTCAAAACTTATTGTTGGTCACAAACAAAAAACTCGTCTTCTGGTTATTTTAGTCATGCCAATGGAATTTCAGACATGACTAAAATTATAGAAGGAACGTGGTTTGGTTGTTTAACATAGTCCCTTAGTGCTAGAGCTTGTACACGCTGCACGTGGTACGGGTACAGTAACTCTTCGTGCATCATCCGCCATACAGTGGATTGTGAGGTATTCACTATGGACTTCTCGAGCAATTTGGCGCGTGCTTAAAGTGGAATCTTCTTCAATTAAATCTATAATTACATCATCAATAGCTTGCATGTTTGCTCGAAGGCCTCCCTCTCGTCCTTGTGACTGCAGTTCGCTCGAGGTACTGTTTTTTGAATTAGAGACAGAAACGTTGGAGATGTTGGATGCCTTCTATTGGGAAAACGCTCCGCATACAATCATGCAGCCGCAGCAGCATTTTGTAGTGCTTCACCGTAAACTATTATCTTGTCTACAAATTCTTCATTTGTATACATTCTTCAATTCAGCACAAAATGGAAAATTATTGAAGATGATTTAATCAATTACCAACTTTTGGCACTACGTAAGGGGTAGAAGATGATGGAATTAAACAAGTAAGTATTTCTGTTTCCATACGTAAGTAAAGCATTTAAAATGGCAGAACATCACTCAAGACAAGTTTTGTCCAAAGGTCAAAGACAACTATTAAGTTAGCTGCTTTGTAGCCAGAAATGAAAGTGGCTAGATGAGCTATGCCTACTAAATATGTTGGCAAAATCTTTCAGATATCAAACGCTAAGTCCAATTATTATTTAAAGGTTTATATCTTTGAAACTATGCATATTTCACGTAGATTAGTTTCTTTCATGCCCCCCTCTTACCCTTTAAGAGGAAAACAAAAAATTGAGAATCACTCGGTATAAAGTAATTTGAAATGGATTCTTTATTTACTGAGACTCATGATATACTTTTTATGAATCATAGAAGTTTTATCCATTCAGCACGTGTAAAATTCTGACCTATAGCTTCTTTACTCAACATCATCTTTTTAGGACTCACACCTTATAGGTACATTCTGTCGTTTTATGATATTTTTTTAATTTGATAATCTTAATAAAACAAAAAGGTTTTTTTCAAAAGTGACATTGTACCATTAAATATGGAAAGTATTGACATTTCTAAACCACATTTTAATTTGAATTTTAGATATTTCAATAAATTTTATATTTTTTGTCTACACATTTATAAAATAATAATCTAACTTTACCTTCTATAACATTTACAAAAAGATATAAAACAAAACTTGCAAATGCCAAACTTTAATTATATTCAAATATGCATAAAATGCTCTTTTTTATTGTATTTCCATTAAATGCTTAAGCTGTTATAAATTTTGAAAACATAAATTAATGCACCTTTCGGTAAACTTTCTGTTCCCTTGAGGCCTTTAACCGAGTCTTTAATAGAATGTTTTTAAAAGGAAGCTATTCGATTATACAAAGTTACAAAAAGTTTATGCTATTCAAAGATTCTTAATGGAATACGTTTTTTCTTTATAAAAAGATCTCTTGAAGAATTCTATTCAGATTTTGTGATATATAAAATATATGTTGTCATGTTGATCGTTTAATCAGATTATACCTACTAACATTTTAGAAATCCCGTTGAAACGTTTAGATTTGCCTTTTTTTATTTCTGTTGATGAAATGTTTGTTCAAGAAAGATGGCAATAAAAACTAAATTCTCGTGTGAACAAAATCGAAAACTATAGATTTTATATAATAGGACAAAACAATCTAATAAGAAATGAGAAAAACATTCTATAATCGATTTTACTTTACCGATTCTTGCGTATTCAAGCTCTGACAATGAGTATTGACCATTGTTCTCTTAAAATCAATTTCTTCATTTTTGTTAAAATATAATACAATAGAAGAATTTCCTTCCTAAAGATGATGAAAGTTTGTATGCACAAACTTTACGCAATAAGTAAAGATAATAAAAATTGTTTATTGTCTTATAATATTTGCATTCCACGATTTTATATCCTTTTAATGGTGGATTGCTTATTTCATTTTTAATATTCCAGTATGATTTATGCTTGATATTAGCAAGTTCACGAAAATGTCAAATTCTTGTGAAAGCCGATTTGTTTAAACCAATATTAATGAATCATGGGGAGTTACAGCAACGCTGATGAGAAAATTTATAAAAAGAGTTGGGGAAGGTTAATACACCATTAAATGCGTGCACGACCTTCATTAAAGTAGTCGATATAAGGGTTGTTTAATATTTATACAATTCATTCCGGATATATTGAATGCGAACGGTTAAAGGAATTGTATTAAATTAATAAAATACATCACCTTGACATATTCTTCGACGTTTATAAAATAGTAGTTACTGTATCAGAATTGTCTTTTTATTGATTTTGATGCTTACCGACCCAATAGACCTGGAAGGAACTATATCTGTTTACTATAGCAAGTGATACAGGAACAGGAGATATGCAACAACCCGCCCCCATCGCTATTTATTATTATTCCTCAAAAGGAAACTTAAATAAGCTTCTGGTTCAGTCAAAAATGGCTTTAACTTTTTATTTTGAATACACCCATGTATTTATCAGTCGCCTTAATAGGCTGGAAATTGCCTGTCGATGATGATTTTTGCTATAAAAATGGCAATCTAGCAATTTTCATTCGTTTTGTATAGCCCCTTAGAGACAATTACAAAAGATAAATAAGGTAAGTAGATCATGAAGGCGAACAGGACGCCTGTACTTCTGAACAATGGACTTTGCTTTGTCTACTTCTAGACAATATAACTGTCTTTCCTTGATTTTCTCAATTTTCTTTTCGAAAAGATCTCTATGACTGAAGAAATCTTACTGTCGGATTCATAAAATAGTCGAGGAAATAAAGCAGAAAAAAGGCCAAAGTAAAGAAAATTGCCAAGATGGATTTTGATGCGGTTTGCGGCAATCGATTTTGTGAGTTGTCTAGAAAAAATGCCTTCTTTTAGTTTTTTGAAGTTTTTTGTTATTGCATTTCTACAGAGGAAAATGCATCTTTTTGGATGCACTTTCAGGAGCTATAATTCAGTTTGAAAAAAAAATCGACAAAATGGGCCAAAATAGGGGGTTTTGGGGTTGCTGATTACCACCGAAGTACAATACATGCGATAGCGGCAAATTTCAACCAATTGGATGTTGTTGGGCCTACTTTCATCTGGCACATTTGATTTTCTGAATACTGATTTTTCACCATACATGGCCATGATGATTTGAATACCGTGTTCCAGTATTTCGTGCGCTTCCAACCTCGCTTCGTAAAACTTTTGCGCATGGAAAATTAAATCTGATTGACTCAAAAAGGTTTCGATGAATTTTGTTTTTCCTTGCTCGTAGGTTGCCGATGCGGTATCACAGCCCTTGATTGCGTGGAGAAATAGAATATTTTCAGCAACATATTTATCCAGATGGTCTAAACTTTTTGAGGAGTACAACTCTTCTTGTTTCATTGAGCGTGATGGTTTCAAGACGTACAATTCTAAATTTGATGGAGTTAAAGCTATCACCAAGACTGCGATGTCAATGTCTTCATACACAATGACAACTTTTTTATTCACATCTTTAGCAAGTTCGATCGCCGTTATGACTATGGTAACTAAGCTTCCTATTTCGCATTTTACGAGTCCAAATTTTCCGAATTTCCACATTCAAGTGATATTTTGAAAAATTTAGACTTCAAATTCGTGATGAGCACCCAAAAAAACACATAAAATGACATGTCGCTCGCATAGTTATACGATAGCTTCCTATTTCGTTTTTTACGAGTCCAGATTTTTCGAATTTCCAAATTCAAGTGACATTTTTTGATAATTTGAACTTGAAATTCGTGATCACCGCCCAAAAGAACTAATAAAATGACGCATCACTCGAATAGTTATTCAATAGCTTGCTATTTAGTTTGAAGAAGTCCAAATCTTCCAAATTTCCCTATGATTATGACAGTTCTGGATGATTTGGACTTCAAATTCGTTATCAGCAACCCTAAAAACCCCCGAGTGAGAAAATCTGGCCCATTTTGGTTCATTTTGTCGATTTTTTTTCAAACTGAATTATATTTAGCTCTTGAAAGTGCATCCAAAAAGATGCATTTTCCTCTGTAGAAATGCAATAACAAAAAACGTCAAAAAACTAAAAGGGGGCATTTTTTCTAGACAACTCACAGAATCGATTGCCGCAAACCGCATCAAAATCCATCTTGGCGATTTTTTCCACCTTTTTTGCTTTATTTTCTCGACTAAAAAGATTGTTTGTTAAATCACGATATGCTATTCGAACTAACGACTTAGACTCTTTTCATGAACATTAAAGTTTATGATGGGCACAACAAAAATGACATTGAAAGATAAAGTCAAGTCACTTGTTCTAGTTGGTTTCTTTTAAAAGCTAATTAACTATGATCTTAATATTGTTTCTGACAGCTAAATTCGACATAAAAACATCCTCTAATTAGTTTTATGCAACATACGAATAGATAAAGAAATCTTGCACATGTCATTCATCAGCTTTGAGCGTTTAGAGAAGACTTAGACCATGAACCTAAGGAACTATTTGATCATGCTTAGGGTAAGTTATAATAGTACGTGCTGTGTGCGGTGCAGTAACTAGTAATGCCTTCTTATTATCCATCAAACAAGCTGTGCATAACTAGAAATTGTCATATCGAAAGGTCGAATATAGAAAATGAAACCTCGAAGCGAAGCATTGAAATAACTAAATCTGAAGAAACAAAGAAACAATTAGTAAGACATTTGTTTGTAAAACTTCAGAAAACGAAAGACTAACTGTTTACATTGTTGCTGGGAAACATTTAAGACGAGTTCTTCATGGTATTAGATTCAATTATTTGAGAAGATTTCTTGCTGCTTGTTACAGAGATATTCAGATAACTAATAACAATTATTTTCTTATCTTATCATTTTTTATGCAGTACTTGCAATTTCCGGTATGGGCCTCATTTCAAGAAATTGCAGGAAGCTTGCAAAGACTTTAAGCAAACTTGTGCAAGAGAAAATCTAACCTTTATTTGCAAATATCCATAGAAGAGAATAATCCCGAATAGTTTAAACAAGCCCTGATGTGCAACCAAAGATAGCTACATTGAAAAACGAAAGCTATTTATAGGAAGGTGTCAGTTAGTGTTCATTATTATAAGCATATTTAGCAAGGAACAGGGAACTGAGAAACCAGTTCTAGACAGAATCCAAGCCAAATTTATGCGATAACACCAAGGTACTTTCTGAAAGTAGGTTTAATAGTACCGTACTTGAAGAAACAACCTAGGAGAAGCAGGAAAGTACAATTATAGGATTCTAGACAAAAAGAGAAAGGTGTAGCAAAATATTGCCAAAAAGACAGGTACTAATTCAAATGTTATTCAAAACACAAAGAAGAGCTCTTGAACCAAGAGAGAAGCAGATTAACTTTTCACAACTTGGCTTACCAAATACACAATGAGAACATGCTCTAAAGACCAATTGTGAACTTAAAAATTTTTTTTCTAGGCACAATAGCTTACTGACAGGAACAATTTCGTCAGCAGTAAGAACATTTTCTCGAAACTATTAGAAATATACTTAAGATTAGACAATAGTGACATCTATTCGTCTACGTACGAAAGAGTACCTAAGAATAACAAGACATCTAGAAAACTAGAAACAAACTAGAAGTAATGGAACTATTTACATGTATTCAATCAACGTAAGTATTTCCAAATAGGCAGCAAATTCTTTTAAGAGGAATTTGATATCGCAGTGGATTTATCACTCTATCCAATTGTGAGTATCTTTTCCATGGGAAGTCCGAAGAACTCAACAACTTTTTATATTCCCTTAACAATCACACTCCTTCTATAAAATTAACGATGAAACTGTAACCATTCCTGGATTTCACACAGGTAAATTTCTATTGCAACATCAACCATCACAAAAGAATGAAAATTGGCATTGCAACATGTCTGTATGCTTAATAGAGTCAAGGCAATATGCAAGGAAGGAAAAGGAAATGCAAACTAAGTTAACCTAACTTTCGAGATCAACCGAAACAAAGAGGATGGAACAAGCAGAGGTGATACATTAGAACAGCAACACACAACTGTCATTCCGTATGTGCCAAATATTTCCTATTAACTCTTAAAAATTAGAACTAAAGTTCAACATACCCAATGCGTTCACATTCTTACGTATGTTTAGAAAAATAACGCCCATATCCAAACCAACAAAGATTATCCGACGAACTACATTTACAACATACCATGCAAATGTATACTTAGGAGAAAGCGGCGGACACCACTAAAGAACGTAAAGGACTATGTCAAAAAGGAAGAAACTACTGAAATATCTAGAAAGGCGAAACAATTATTGGTTAAGTACCACTGCATACAGTGAATAATACGGGAAAACTCCAGAGGTATCCAATCTCGCGATCTTGCTGGCCATTCTATAGGATCTCTTTTGTTGATCCATTGGCAAAGAAATCTGTCGTGTAGAAACTGTCGAACGGGCATTACGCAGTGAGGTGGTGCCATGTCCTGTTGAAGATGAATTAAAGTCTTCACTCAAATTCACGTTTCCATCCACATCTTGCTGGTTCTCCACCTCATGAACGATAAGATTCGGCCGTATTTTGGAATAACTCTAAATAGGCTTCTCCATTTAAATTTTGCTGAATAAAAAAAAGTCAATTGTGGTCAGCAAAAAGTTGGATGAATATATTAAAAACTGGGAGGCTATCAATGAGCGACTCATTACAGTAGTACTAGAGATACAGCAGTACAAAACAATAGTAGTGGAAGTCTATTCACCCACTGACGATGCAAATGATGCAGAAAAAGACGACTTCTATGAAGATTTGATAATCCTACTAAACTCTGTAGGAAATGGAAAAGAAGTGTGTCTCTTGGGGGATTTGAATGGCCACGTTGATAAAAAACTCAATAATAAAATTATAGGAAGACACGGAGATAAACACAAAGATATACACAAATACACTTCGATTTAACCAAACAGAGGACTAAAATCTATAATTGATTACATCGTAATCAAATTGAATTCTGCTGTTATCTTTACTGATGTCATAGCCCAAAGACCAGTTCCTAGTCAAAAGAAAATGTCTATTAAGTTACAAAATATACAAAAACAGTATAAAATAGAACCCTACTGCAGAGGACAAACTAAAATGGTCCAAGTATAATCTTGAAAGTCTTCAACATAAATCCACAACATCCCTATAAAAATTGAGACTTGTAGAGAAATTCAAACAAAAATCTAACGGAACTGTGGAAGAAAGATATTGGATTGCTAAAGAAATGTATTCATAAGGCGGCAAGTGAAGTATTAGGGGAGAAAGTGAAGACACGCATAAATGAAGTAAAGGCTTGGTGGACGGAAATGAATAAAAGAAAATAAATATGAAGTAAAAACAGAAATAAAGAAGGCCAAAAACCAATTTTGGGAAATATAATGAAACGAAATAGACTCTACCATAGGAAGCACTAGATCACGACATGCATGGAAAACCCTTAAAACTTTGGAAACAAATAAAAAGTAGATAAAAATAATAGACCCAATTGGAATAGAAAAGTAGAAGAAATATTATCAAGACCTCTTAACGGAAAATAGAATAGACTTCAAAAATATAGAGTTGCAAAGAGAACACCGTGAAGAGAGAATAGGTGATATAACAACAGATAAGGTTCTAAAACAAGTTAAACTTATGAAAAACAATATAGCACCTATAGAACTGATAAAGCATTCCCCCATGGTAGTGATAAGAGATTTTAACAGATATATTTAATAATTGCTTAGAAGTAAACGAAGTTTCGCAAGAATAGAAATTAGCTTATATCTCGTCAATTTCTAAGCAAGGTAATAAAAAAAAACTCTGTCAACTACCAGGGAATCGGCGTCATTTCTTCTGTGGGTAGACTGTACGGCCGAATATTGAAGAATCAGAAGAACAAAGTGGTTTTAGACCGGGCAGATTTTGCATCGACAACGTATTGTGTCTTAAACAACTTTGAGAAAAAATGGTGGCATTAAGAAAGAGAATTACATGCTGTATTCATTGATTTGCGAAAAGCTTACGACAGTGTTCTACTTGAAAAATTATGAAGGGCTTTAAAACAAAAACGGATACAAAAAGCACTAAAAACACTACGATTCTGAAAGTGTGATAAAGATGGGAGCGAATATTTCAGGAGAATTTCCGGTAAACAAGGTTGTAGGTTGTACTAAATAGGAAAACTTTTTGGAGATTGAAAGACACCACTAACACAATAGATTGAAATAAGTATTCCTATGAAATGCTAACTGGCCATCTGAAGATATCGAGATTTTCAATTCCAAAGAAGGATTGGTAATGGTTCGGTGTGATAATTATACGAATATATTACAAAATGTCCACTTATTGAATTTGGTGCACTCATCACGATACATCAGAATCCATGCCACGTCCAACTTTTGTTATCTTCCTTATTCAATCTCTTTAATAAATCAGATCTTCTCGGATTTTTTAGTTAGAATCATAAAGGTGTCAAGATTTCTAGACTCACCATTGGAATGTTAGCAAAAAGTTGCTTATTAATAAATGAATAGAGAATAATTGCACACAATGCCTAAAAACATTCAAAACGAACTATTCAATGGTATCAAATTCAAATAAGTGTCTCATCTACAAGATCTACGTCTGTGGTTTATCTTTTTCCCTGCCACTCTACGCTTAGTACTGTTACTTATTCCTATTTGTTTTTAAAGAAATTCTGAAATCTTCATTTTTAGCAATCATCTGGAGGGCTATGGAACATTTAGCTTGAAGAAACAAATGAATTTTCAAGGTATGCACGTTTTTAAATGTAACTATCTCTCTACTTGTAGACTCTTCGGGAATTTCTAATTTCGGGAACAGTGCATTCTTGGAAAGTTCAAAAGAAAGTTGGTTTTGTCAAGGTCATGGTCAACTACGATTAACTTTTTTCTCTGGAAATTATTTTCTGATGCTAATAATAAAAATACTAAATGCAAGTTAATTTTAACAAATGAAATAAATCTGTTTAGCAGAGACCACTGATAATTTTCAAAATTATTGTTAACGAATTTTTATATGGCACTGAAATTAAAATAAATATCGCAATTCACAAACAAGCTATACAATACTAATTGTCTGATGCTCGTGTCTGCAACAGTATTGTTCACGGTTTTTGTAATCGCACATATTTAGTACGAGGTTGTCGGTTTTTGTGAGTTTTTAGTTAATTATGTAATACGAGGAGTCACTGTAAAAATGATCTCATTGATTTAATTAATTAAGGAAATAATAAAAAAAAACCGTTACATATGTAGGTGCTAAACCTCACATAAACGTGCAGAGAATAGAACAGAATCATATTATAGAGATTATTATTAGGGTCTTAGAGAACTTGCTAAAAATTCTCATGTCCTGTTGAAGTGTAAAAGAATAGACGTGAAGGTGAAATTAAGTGATATATTCTAATTCACTGACAACTCAGTGACAGCTAATTAATTTTTATTTTATGATTAAGTTTTTATATTGTTATTCATTACTTCGTTTTGCTTTTGATGACAGCTAAATAATCGAGGATAGTCTTTATTTTGCTAATGCTATCAACCTGTTAGGAAATCGAATCATTTTTTAATTGGTTAAACACCCTGTATTGCATATTTTTCTTCATTTCATCAGAAAACATAAAATGCAAATTCAGCTGGTTTCTGTTTTTATTTCTGTTGTTTGTTCATTACCGACTGAAGGTGATTTATGGTTTAATGTATTTATAAAGAGGTTTTTTCATAAACAGCGTTTTCCTTTGTGTTGTGTATTTCAACCACGAAATCCAGCAAAATCGCTTTATCAATTCATCCCCACGAGACAGTTTTTTGTTGTACATAGAAAGTCGTCTACATTATAAATTATAATACGCTAGTCACCTTTATTTATGTAGAAATATTAAGGTTTACGGCGTTTTCTATTTATTTAGAATTCATAGGATATCATCACATCTATTAAAGAAAAAAGAACAAGCGATACATAAAATGTTAAAAAGGTGCACGACACTGCATGAATACCATGTTTTTTGTTTCTTAATGAAACAGTCACGAAAACCGTGAGGTTATTAAAATTTTTACGAACATCTAAACAATCAGAAACGAAATTCCAATTCATTTTTTATGCGGGTTATGTAACTCTATTTTGTTTAGAAGTCGATTGGGTATATTGCTTTTTTGCGGCCAGTTTTTGTTGAACAATAAAAATTTTTATTGCAAACTGTTTTGACAGTCGTCTGCATTTTATTTTAGTGTTTAAACGCATTCTGTTTGTTTTTCATTAAATAGTTAGAATAATTAACGAGAGCTACTACCTGATAATTTAAAGCAGGTGCTTAATGTTACCCGGTAAGTATTATTAAATGCAATTTAATGTTAAAATCCGCATTCCCAGGAAACTAAATTACATGCGCATTTAAAGTTTCGAGTTTATGCTCCAGGGTAATGAAATGTGTAATTACTTGGGTACCTACCTGTTATAAACCGAGAGTGTTGGGTTTTATTTATTTAAGGTGTGCTACTTTTGGCGAATTTGTTACGGTAAAGGCAAGGACGATAATTTTACATAGAATCCTAGACAAGTTATATTACATAAAGAAAAGCACTATTTAATTATAATAGTACAGTGCGCCCCATCTTCCAAAAATAGGCGCAACATAGAATATCAGAGATCAAGACTCCGATAAAAACATACTAGCCTACGATGGTTTGTGCATCAAAAGAACAAAAGATACTCCGCGAATACATTGAAGATGGGACACCCTGTATCTTGTAACAATGTTTTAATGGGAATTGTTAAGTTTCAACATTACTCATTAAAACCATTTTACTTTCAATAACTTTCATACGAAATTGTATTCATTCTAAATCCTCTTTTAATTAGCTTTAATAAAAATTAAAAAGACAAAACTTTTCTGATACAATCTAATAATGAACAATTAAATGTTCGTTATGAATGTTTTCAACTGAAATCGCAAGCATTTTTAATACTTTCACATAACTTTTATTATCTTTTTTCAGTAGCTGCTCCTTCATAAAAATAAATATAATTCGATAATTTTATGTGTGACAGGTGCTCCAAATAAGGTGAAAGTAAACAAACCCACGTGCTCAAGCCGTTCTAGTTTTAACTGCTACCTTCCTCGTTATGTGCACCGTTACCGACTATTGACTTCTATTACGTGTGTAGGTGTATCTACATGTCTTATTATTATACGCTTTATTACCTCGGTAACTTAATCGTTATTGCGTTAAACGCTTTTTTGCAAGTCGTTAGACAGCTTACGAAACGGATTGATTTTAATTAAAACAATGGGAAAATCTCTTGCGATTGATGTTTTATGAAATTCTCATTTTGGTTTTATTGTTTATGATCTAGTTAGGACAAGTTTTTTTAAGTATTAACGATCGAATTGTCGTCATACTCATAAATTAAACTAACAATCCTTTTAGAATGTCTAGAATAACTATTTATTGATCTCAGAGTCTAAGCCAAGAAGGAGATATCTAATAATAGTCGATGTTCTTTTTATGTTGCTAAATTTACAGTCAATTGGCTGCCGTAGGCAGTGGAAAAGAATTGCACGAAAGAATACATGAAAACTATAATAATAAGATTTTATCTGTTTTGTAAAAAGTTTTTACACAGGCTACATTTAATTGAAGATCTTGAACTACTTCAAATTTAATTATTTTGTAGAAAGTAGCATTGCCAGCTATGACCATTTCCATTTGTACAAAAACACTGCCCTTTAAACACAGACAAGCAGATTATTAAATCAAAAGAGTTGCATACTGTACCGCTTAACAACTAAAGGAACTGAGCAGAAGAACTCTGCTGTTTTCTCAGGAACTCGCTAGCGCGCAGGCACAATAATCAATAATCACCCGTCGATGCAGCTGCTCAATGCTTTAGCCAATCACGATCTTCTTCCAATAGATATATACCCTACAATTAAGGAAAGAAGAGAAAAATGTGATAAAAGTAATTCTTGTGGATCTGATACACTCTCATGTTTGACCATAGAGCTTTACAATCTTGAACTTTGAATTGACAGAATCGCAATCTCTATGTCATTCTGTAAACAATGATTGTTTCAATCTAACCTTGAAATCAGTAGTGCCGCAACACATATCCGGCATGCTGATTCGTTACACACTTGCCTACGTGTATTTGATGGTGAAGATTGAGATAAGAGAGAGTGAGCAGATCTCACGCACCAAGCTAAATCTAGAAAAGCGTATAGTTTCGCTGTATTCTGAAACCGTTTGTTTGATAAATCGAAGAGGTAGATCTAAGCGGCAAGTTGCCTCTGGCATCAACTACGGATCTGGTGTGTAACCATCCACAATTTAGATACCAGCAGATTCCAGTGATAGTCTGATACCGTAAGATAACCGAATTTTGTGCGGGATCTTGAAATAAATAGAAATTAGGGTTTGTGGGATATGGTACGATCTTTGTGACGTAACTGACCTGCAATAAATTGCGCCCCCTAGAAAGCGAAGAAATATTTTGCAATGCGCACAAAGTGCTGACTTACTGATCCTTAAGGCATCTTTTGTCTTGCTGAAGCATTAGCAATACAGTAGCGGCCTAGTTTGGATGCAATCATTGCTTTGTAAATGCGTGACGCATCAGGAAACCGGACCGATATCTTCGTGCACGGGATATTAGGATCGGTAGTATTGAAGGAACTTTTTCTGCGAAATGGATCATTTTCCACTTAGACAATGAAAAGGGAAATTTCCTGCTTTTTGTTTGACGTACTATTACATTCATTACCGACTGCAGCTGCTTGCGTTGTGTTTTATATAGAAGGATCAGTTCTAACAATGCGATGTTTACGTACTGTCAGGCGTAAATACCAAATTTAAAGCTGATGGACGAAACAACGAGAGAAGTAAGACACTAATCGACGAGCCTTGAGGAATATCGATTGCCAAATAAGGTGACACTGTTGTCGCTTTGCAAAATAGGCTTCAGAGACGTATTCTAGTTGTACTAACCGACAGGTCCGTTATTATTCATTCAGTATCCCACTGCCTTTCAGAAACCACACTAAGTAAGCGTGAAGTTGCGCATGATGCACATACGCGAGATGATCCAATAATTAATTACATAATTCGTCCTTGGTGTTGGTATTATATTGCTTCTACCCAACCGGATACTGTCCGCTACTTCAATCTTAATTTAAAACTTCGATTAAATAGATCAAGTAACAGTACGTCGTAATTATGCCCTGACATATAGAAACCTTTACATTTTACACAGATTTTAGATTGAGAAGTCCTCGAGGCATAGTTTAGCAATTGCTCTGATTTTAGACCTTAAATCAAACGATCTTGTTCTGATATTCTTTCCCAGGTTAATGGCATTGGTGAAAGTTCTAAAACTAAAAACGCTTGCGCGCTCAAAGTTTCAAGGTAAAAATTGCCCAAGAGTAAGCACTCCAGATATCCTGAGAAGATATTCGGAAGCAGAAGTAATAATCGAAACCAAGTCATTACAGACTAAATTTACCTTGATGGATCTATTTAGTTTTGATAGAATGGACACCATAAAATGAAAGCTGCTTGGTGAGTCATGTACGTTATACGAAAGTAAACAATGGAATAACTTGATGAAACAAACGCACCCGAAGTGACAAGAATGAGAACTCTCGAGTAATAATAGGAATCCAAGCAGAACAAAAAAAGTCTTTCCTGAACGGAACAAACATTACCGGAAAGGTAGAGAGGAAGAGAGCAGCAAACTAATTTTATCTTTAGATAGGTTTTTTGACACTTATACTCGATTTTGAAGGAGCATAGCTATGAAGGTAACCCAGAATGATGAGAAAAAGGAAAATCTCCTCATTGAATCTCAAAATTAAATTAGAATTATGAACTTATTTGAAACTACGATTACCTAATCGATGAGCATCTGGACACAGTTACATTATGTAACACCTTTTAAAAGTTTTCTCGAATTAAAAGATTACTCACCAAATAACTTAAATGCTTATTAGAAACAATTCGGCTAATGATGACTCATCTTACTTTGGATCGTGGATGTCAGATAGTTTTAAAATTAAATTGGGATCTACCAACACTATGATAAACCACAGATCTGTTATTAAATTTCTATCTTAAACCCAACAAAAACACTAAAGATAGACTAAGGATATCGATAATTTATGTTGGACGTCAGAGCTTTTTTGTTTAAATTGGAAGAAAAACTCAAAATTCCAAGACAGACTTGGTGTTTATCAATAAGATAGAAGACACAAAAAAATGACAGACAGTTTTACGCAATCAATATGTTTATCGCAAAAACACAAACAACACAAAAACGAATAAAAAGGGAAGGCCACGAGTGAAAAACCTTTTTAATTATAATTAATCCTCACTAAATAGAGGTGACGTCACCCTAGTTTAATTAACAACTAGGTTAACAAACAAATAAACCTCAATAATAGCAACTTAATTATCAATAAACAAATTGATATTCATAATATTGAAAGCATTTATAATCATTGAACAAGTGGATATCATCGATACCAACTAATTGTCAATAAGTGAATTTTAACAATAACCACTAATTCATAAAAAAACCAATAAATGTCACCAAATCGCAGTGTAACAACAAAAGTTTCACCTTTTCGTATAAACAAATTTTAAAAATAAACGTTAAAACAAAACACAAGTTTAACTCACAGATATATGTTTCCTGGCTTTATCACATTTCTCTGAGGATTTCCATTCAATGCTGTTTGCTAGATTTTGATTGTTGATCCAGCATCATTGTATACCACACCTTTGTGAGGTTATGAACGATATTACCTCTGTTGAATTCCTAGTCTAGGTTATAAGAAATTTAAATTATTCTGGTTTTTCTATGATAAACGCCGGGATTTTCACTTGACGCAACTTCGAAAATCATTAGTGGACCCACCCCTATAACAGATGTATTTTGGAAACCATTCAATAATCTCGGTTTTTCCAGATCGTAAACAATCATAACAGAATTCAAAGGCTAAAATAAAAATTCACAACGCGCGAAGAAACTCACTAACACAATATTTATTCAGACTCGCTAAAGAAATCTAATTCTGATTACAAAATTATTACCACCAATATGGCAACCAACCTGTTCATTTTGCAACTCTTTCGCAATCCGTTTCTCCCAGATGAAACCGGAAGGACCACGCCTAAGAAAAGTGTCCAGCCATCCGCCAAATTTCAAAATGTGAAATGACTAAAATTATACAAATTGAACTGAAGAGAAAATCAATGATCTAGGATCAATATTTCGCTTTTTTAAATTAAATTAGAATTTCTAAAGAATTATCAAACACAAATCAAGTTTTTATACGGGAAAATAACAATTATTTAAGAAAATGTTAAATCGGACTGTTCAAGGGTACTTCATTCGGGAAATCCCCGAGGACAACAAAATTCGCACTTTCTTACCAACGATAATTTTAAATAAAAAAAGCCTAAAAATATAGAATTTCTAGTTCAATTTCGTCAATGAACAAATCAAATTTTGAATTCAACAATAAATTTTGAAGATTGATTCGATAAAAATCGAGATTATAAATCCAAGTTATTTTGTGACACTCTCGTACCAACTTACAATAATAAAGTCTTGGCGGGATTTTAAGAAATTTAAATAATTTTATGGCGACGAGTAACGAACCGTTACAATTAACAACAAGGAATACCTGATATTTTTTCTGTCTGATGCTTGAAGAAGTTATGTGGGTGTGTACGATGACTGCGACACTTGGATTTTTATTTTGCTTTTAGTAATACAAGGGTACCAACGCACCAATACCAAGGTATCTGAAATCGGTTGATAGCTAAGCTAAACTCACCAGTGTCAGTTGACAAATTGCATTGAAAAATAGAAGATAGCATTTTGATAACAACTAAAAATATGTACTGAAAGAATTAGAAATCTTAGTAAATAGTATAACGTAACATTGAGTTACAAGATAATTAAATTTTAGACCAAAACGCTTTTTGGTCTTAGCCCGGTTAGTCCCAGAGGGTGACATTGAGCGTGGGGGAAGGAAGTTATATATACAATCAAACGCCAGAAACATTTATTACATATATTAAAGAAATGCAACGAAGAAAAAAGTTTAAAAAGAATTTCAAAGTCTTATCAACCATAACACTTACCTAATCTCAAAATGAATGCAGCATTAAAAATTTTGAAAAGTCAGAAATTTAAACCTCTATAATGCAAAGATATAATAAAACACCAAGATTATCAAACTGCGAGCAATAATTAAATCTACTGACAAAATCAGAAATATAATAGCAATATTAAATATGAATGAAATACAAAACTTTTAAATATGGTGTAGACCCATCGCTTAAGGTGGTTTATTGGATAATAAATTAAGGTACTTCCTTAAGATGTTATAATTATCTATATTTCTCTACCGGTTTCGACTATTCGTCATCATCAGGAGAAAAA
>VTPC01000928.1:0-57682 GCA_011009095.1 Ignelater luminosus
GCAACAGGAATCATAAATATACCACATCTACTTTTGTTTTTTTTTTTTAATTTGTAACAAGTTGCACCGATTGTGAAGTACGTATAAAACTTTCTTTCTGTATACTAGCAGTATTTTGCACTTTTGTGTTTTCCTTTTCCTTGTTCTGTTTTATTTTGTTACGTTTGATTTTCTACCATTTCTAATTATTTTTGCCTTTCTATCAGCTGCCTCGATCACACTGTTTATTAACTTTGACGTATCTGAATTTTATTTTTGCAGTTCTATTATAATAGTATTTTTGTTTCTTTAAAAATCTAAGATTTTAATGGTACTTTGATGTAGGGAGCTTCCGTTAATACACTTATTAGTGTTTTGATTTGGAGAGCCTAAAATTATTGTTTGGCAGGTAAGCTAATCCAATATTCCTTTGATACTCAAATCTAATTGTAACAAATTTAAACGGAAAGTCGTCCTCTATAAGTAGACAGGAATAAAACCTAAAAGCTCAACGTAAAGAGGAATTACAGTATTGTTGATAGAGCTCTTGATCTTTTCATAAATGCATAACAAACATTTTCATTTGATAGCAAACAAAATGGACTCGAAAGCTCAAGCTGGTGTTCTGTGTAAGATGAGCAAGATCTAATGTTAACTAGAATCAAAGGTAATAATTCACTTAATTCACCCCTGCTATGCTACAGAATCTTGTTTTGGCAACAACTATGTAAACTTATTTGAAAAAATTCATTATCTTGAACAGGTTTGCTCAATAGATTATTTTTAACTAAAAAACTGTCAAGTATGATTGTACTACTGATTCTTCTTACGGTTTCCGTATTGTTGTTTTCGGTGCTTATTTAATATTAGAATTTAGATGTTTTACATAGAGCACTAGATTAAGTTGTTGGGTCAATTTTTATTGGGTGCTCGCTAACAAAGAAATTACACTCGAAAATCTCTGTTTTGAGTGGATTTGAGGTTTATATGTCAGATGGCTTTGAAACCTATAGAGATATTGACTTACCTCATCTAGCGTTAAACACACCATATATTTCGAAAATTGAACGATACTAGTTATTTACGCAATAAGTGGGATACACACATTATTATAGCACGAACATGGAAATTGCGCAAACGAGGGCGTTAGCCCGAGTTTTGCGTAACCATGTGAGATCAAGATTTTGTGAATATTAATTCAAAGTAACAGCTGAATCTCATTGTTCAAAATGATAGCAACGCACTTAATAACAGTGTAAACAGTAAACAAATTTGAAAATATCGCACGTGTGCGGTAATATTTAGATTAGCTCACACGTGCGGTAATCTGAAACATTACGTTATCCCAGAGAGTGCGATTTATAAGATCTCACGGTTGTACATAAAATTATGTAATTCTCCATGAAATGAATTAGTGCTGTTATATTGCAGATGTGTAAAGATGTGTGCAAAAAATTGTTTTTGGTTTTAAATTTCTACTCTTTGCTTCGTATTGCTATTAATTACATTTTAAAATGCTAGAACTAGATATGAATACCAATCCGAAGAAGTCATGAAAGCCAAAATATCTTTCTGTTCTTTTTAAGTCTAATTAAGTGTTTAATTTTGCAACAATGTAGAACCACGTTCGTCAAAACACTTGCAATGCTACTCATGTAGTTCTGCAACTTCCACGAAGCGCTACTGTATGTAACTTCTAACGTTCAACATTATTAGTTACTAGTTATAATCATCGCATAGTAGTAGTTGCTTGCATAGGATAACTACAAAATCCCCCATCTTTGCTATAACTCGAAAAACTGAGGGAACTAGAAAAACTCTTCGCTACTCCAAAACGATCTTGACCGGCTTGTTACGGGTTCGAAAAGCTCTCTTGATCCAGAAACCTCGACTGTTTCAAAAGCACTAGTTTTTCTAAAAGCGCGATTCAGATGTAAAACGCTTGACCAGTTTCAAACCAACCGATTTCCCTAAAGAACGTAGATGACCCGAAACATCCAATCCGTTCACGTTTCTCTTCCGTATCATGTCGTATAAGGGGTATTGGGTTATTCGCCTTATCTAGTAACCTAGGAAAATATAATTAAGTGTCAATCTGAATTACTCTGTAACTACATCTTAACAGGATCCGTTAACTTGATAAGACGAGTAAACGTTATAAAATTCTACATAGAGCGATTAAAAAGCAACCAATTTGGCATTGGCCATGGAAACGAAAACATAATATGTTGGACTCTAACTTCTGCTACAAATACACGCATACGTTTAATAAATATTTAGTTGCTTTAAAGGAAATTAAAATAGAATTTTCTAGTACACTTCTGGCCCGCATGCTGTGCATTAGTTTTAGGGACGCGCTGTACAAACCGAATTTTGGCTAATTTTTCAGGAGCTCGTTAATCTTCTAGATCGCATTCTACTCTCAGCAACATTGGTCAGGACCGTAATTACTGCGATTGCATAAATTATTTTAAGATGTTGATATCTGCTTGAAGTTTTTCATGACTGCCTGCTTTTTTTCTGAATTTCTACATTTTTGTTTGACTGATCTGCCTTTTAGATTTTTACTTTTTATTTTTTCCAGTTTTTACCAATTTATGTCGATGACAAAAAACAACTACAGAGTTAAAGAAGTAGAATCCGTTAGAATTTCAGTATGATCTAAATAGATTAAATATTTTGTCGTATTAGTACCATTATCTTGCATAACTGATATCATATTTACGTAGAAAATAACAGAACAAAAGATTACGTCAATTTCTTCCATCTTTCTTTAAATATTATTTTTTTATATTCATCCTTGAAAAATTAAAGAAAATAATGATGATTTGGTTGTTCTTTTCTTTAAAATCATCGTATGTTAATACGTAAATTAAATGGAATTTGTGCGTACTTTGGTTGTTTTCAAAATTATTGATATTTTGTTTCCTATTATCTCGGTATCTACCTAATTGCATACCTAGTTTTAGAAGAACTCGCACATATTCAGACACTTATCAGAAATGTGTAAATATTTACACCTGTTCTATTTATAATCATAAGTCTATATTTACTAAGCAAATTCTTTTAGGAATATCTTTGTTTACAAACAACCCAATGTCTTTATTTAGTTATTTATTTTGATCTACATTAATTTCTTCTTTAGTTGTTTATTTGTCTTTGGTAACTTAACATTTTTTAATTTGATAAATAAATTAGCGTTAGGTGTACGGTAGAAATATCTGAGAAAATGAGTGAATAAGTACGTAATAACTAAGTAATAAGTAAATAACATTGGGGAATTTGATTCTAGTATCGGCAGAATTTGCTTCGTGTTTAAGGAAACCCTTGCATCTTTGCCCTCATTATGTTTATTGCGTACGTGATGCATTCAACATTGTAAACAAAGTATTAATAATTACCGATCAAGTAATTCTTACACATTATAAAGGGTTTTATTATTCTTTATTCTCAACTAATGTAGAGATATAATGTAATAATGGTAATGATGTTTTGGTAATCTAATAATGTAGGTTAAAGAAAAAAAATTGTTTTTCTAAATACTAACATCAACTGATGCAATAAGCCGTAGGTTTTCCAGACAGTGCAAATATTTCCATTTATTGTTAGTCTTGTTTTTTGGATGATAAGATAACATTATTAATTAAATAGCAGTATTCAAAAGTCAAGGGCTGTACTAAAAATGGTTTTTTACATACAAATGAGATGAATTATTTTTTATCTTCAAATCTCAATTTTAATTAGTTACCAGTTTTGTTATCTATCTACTTGATGATAAGTAGTCCGAAAGATACATAACAGGAAAAAGCCTTTTAAAGCTTTCTTTTTGTTTTTCAAAATTGTTACAGTTTTCCTGTAAAAGACAGATGCTTCTTAAAATTATAGCAATAAATTGACTAGTTGGTGGTTGTGAATTATCATTGGTGGTTTTTTGCTCAAACTTTCACTATCAACTCTTGGTCGTGACATTTGTCCTGAAAAGGTTGGTTTTTACCTAATTGCAATGTCGTAACCCTTTTTCCCAAATTGCGAAATCTACAAACAGTTTAATTACAAAAATTACTCGTGTTTTTTCCATAAAAGTTATCTCAAGTAAAATATGATTTTCTAAAGTTATGCAGTGTCGAACCTTTATTGAAGATTTCTTGCTTACATTCCTTCGAGAAATTCAAGCTATTCTTACTTCGTCAAAGTTAACGTAAGGAATCCTCTCATGCTGTATATGTATGCAAGCGGCTTTTAACTTGCACACTTTTCTATTCCGACCTTCTAGAAAATCTGCAGCTGTTAGATTTACTGTCATGCAAGTTTAAGTCATTTAAGAGAAAGAAAGAAAGACAGTTTCGTATAGTATATAACATTCATCCTTCGCCTAGCATTTGTAAATTGCAATTTTATTCAGTAAGCCTTATTTATTCAAGATAAGAATTGAATAACATTTTTGGATTTAAGGCGCTTACTGAAATCCAACAGAACGTCTCTAGTTTTAGTATTTGTCAAGAATCTGCCTTGTCTTTCTTAATTTATCTGTGGTTCGTTTATAGATCAAGCCACTCAGTTTTCTTGATTTACAAAACAAACTCTACATTAAAAATGAAGCTGCAGGAGCTTGCTCTGATGCTTTTCAATTCGTTGAGTTTTCGGGGGGCTTAATGTTATAATACCACTATACCAAACTTTTCTACTAAAGTAGAGGGAAATGTTTTTTGTGGATACCATAAATCATTTTTGCTACATTTTCCAATTATTTATCTATCTTCATTACTGCACAAATGTGATATACAGGGTGTCCCGTGATATAGTTTCGATATATCAACAATGAATAGTTTAGGTCATTACAAATAGAAAATAAAGAATGGCCATCTTGGCTATACTCAATATTGAAGGAGTTATGAACATCTTTAGTTGTAGACTAAAAAGTACAAAAAAACTACAATTCTACTTATTAAAATTCTTAATTGCATTAACCCACTACAATGATGGGTTCGAAATGGTTGCCGTTCTTGGCCGAGTCTTGTGCCAAAAGCTCTATGCTATCAAGATTTGGTCAATTTAAATTTTTTTTTTGGCACAAGAGTTGGTAACCATCTTGGACAATTATTATAGTGGATTAGTGTAATTAAGAATTTTAATAAATAAAATTGCGCCTTTTTGTACTTTCCAGTTTACAACTGTAATAGCTAAGATGGCCCGTCTCTATTTTTGACTTGTAGTGGCCTAAACTATACATTAGTGAAATATCAAACGTATGTCACGGGACACCGTGTGTGAAATAAACAAAACGACCTATTTAATTCAATTATTATCATACTGTCTCTTAGATATGATTATCAAAAGACGATCGCCAAAGGTTTTGTAAATGTTATTGATTTTTAACGACATTACTTGCAAAAGGCTTTTGAATGATACATAGAATTTATCTGTTTTATCTTGTTCTCATAGATAAAATCTAGTACTTTAGAATTTTTGGCTTACATGAAATATGACGCAGCAAATAAAATAAGAAGTAAGTATGGGGAAAATAATGGTTTATAAAAGGCTTTTTAAAAGGTATTTGTTTTGGCAAACATTACACAAATAATAAGATACGCGGAGAATATCTTGAATAAACAATATTTCAATGAGATCCATAAAAATTAACTTTCTTGTCATTTATGAGTGTTCATGTGTTCATTGTACTTAAAGTATTAATAAAACTTAAAATAATTAGAGAAGAATATTTACAATTTGCAGTATAATGAATAAAAGTATATACAGTGTATCCATGTTAAGAATTTACCACCTTTGTAAAATATTTATTTCTTAGCCGATTTTCATCTTTGTTTTGTTTTGTAGATATTCAAAATGTGCCATTAATAAATGGGTAGGCGCCGTAGGCGCATTGTTGGCCTGTAATCATGGCCAACTACGACCACTTTTATTGGCTGAGATTTCAAGAAGTCCTATTAGGGATTTTTTCTAGAAAAAGACTGACAACGGAATTTTATTTACGATCACTTAAAACCTACTTGTACCAATTTTGATTGTTTTAAAATAAAGGGTTTATTTAGGATAGAAGAAGATACATATTTCCTTTTGATAATTGTATAACTGATAAAAATTTGAAACAAATAAAAAAATACAGGGATGTGTAACCGAAAAGTGGGACACACTGTAGAGGCGACGTATACCATCAATTTCAACTTCCTTTACTTTTTGTAAGCAGCAAAGAAATCTGTTATCAGCCTAGTGTGAAGGTCCGAAAATTACAGCATGAACACAAAAATTGCAAACAAAGGTTGCTCAACAGCATTCGATTCCCGAGGTCAAAAGATGACGAACTGCCAAGGCTTTTCGTAGTTAGCTCAAAATCTTGTTTTATATCGATTTGAAGTCAACACGGTTACTCATTTGAATATTTCTGATTTTTCATACCTTTAGCTCAACTTTTTGATTTAGTTTTGAAAAAAAACATTTTAGAATAATTTTTGATATGAGTTGTAATCAGTTTATGACCAAATGTCATGGCATTGGACCTTTTCTCATCAAAATCACATGAGAAGTTTCTTGTGACCATGTGCGCAACATTTAGGGACCGAAAGTAGGCTCTGCATTTAGGGAATATGCCGATCCACTTTTTAATTTTAAAAAGATATCGAAACGCAACCAAGGGAAATATGTTCTACTTAGAAACAGTTTACGCACCTAGAGGAACAAGTTTGTCATTTTTCAAGATTTCGCCGCTAAAGGTCACCCCATACTGAGCAAAATCACAACCACACGGTGTACCATGCCGGAATGTCGAGATTTAATAGCATGTGCATGGGACCGATTTTGGTATAGTTATTATGTATATTAGAAAGCCCATTGTTCTGCTGTAATACTAATGACCAATGATATTAATTAAAACATTAAAAGGTTTTTTGGACTTTCGAGCTTTTCACTAATCCAATATGATGTGAGTAACTTTATCTGAAATAAACCACATATAAACAGTTTGAAATTCACAACATAAGACTTACGCCATACTGTGTTGTGAATTTATTCTGGCGCACATTTAAAAACCTCTACACGCGGGTCTAAGATTTTTCGATGTAGAAACACCCACAAAAGTTTCATTGAAATCGGTTAAAACAGCTGGGTTTCGTGAAAACCGATTTTAGCCATTTTCCGACCTATAATATCTTTTTGTGAGGCTCGAAGGGCCCATTTAGACGAACGGCAAAATACGTGTCGACTTATTTTTGATGTAGAATCTCCAGTAAAAATTTCATTGAGATCGGCGACGGTCTCACTGTGTCCTCCCCTTGTGAGTCAAAAAGTTTGTACTTGGGAGTTTATCGTTTTCGAGATAAAAGGCTACTAGATGTACTATAAAAGAAGTTCAAGTTTCAGTTTCAAGCACCGGCATAGTAGGGGTTCTACTGAGACTAGACTTTTTCATAGTTATGAAGAATCTAGGAAAGTTGTTACAGGTTCAGATATCTTTGTATTTATAATTTCCTGGTTACGAAAAAATTCTACATCTTTTTAAATACAAAAAAGAACAACAAGTAATTTGGTCGACAACATATTGAAGCGAAAACGAAGCCGTTCATTGCTGAAGCAGCTACTAACTGCTATAGTACGTTGTGACAAGATAGAAGGGCGCTATAAGCCAAGGTATAAACTACACCGGATAATGCTGATGTCGCCAGTGCCTTATCGGTAGGCACGGACGGCAAACTTGTCAAACTTCCCATGTAATGCCTTTCATGTTCTTGGTCAATCTTTTTTCCTGATTCTTGTGGAGGTAACTTGTAGGGAGAAAATGTTTAAGATATTTCTTTTAATACAAAAACCTCAAAAAGCGTCATGAGACCATCTTTCAGAAAAAGATTGCTATGTAACTACTAATTAGTTCAATTAAACTATAATAATGTTACCAACCGGATGTCAGTCTCTTGAAGAACAATATAGACACTTACTTTGTTGGGATTTAGTTTGCTGTCTAAAGATACCTTACCTGCTCAAGTATTTCTTGAATATAACATACTTGCAACTCAATTTTCTATGCAGGAAACGCCCTCAACGGCAAAATAGGTTTTAAATACTTTCAGATAAAAGCACCCAATTTCATTAAGTACTGTCGAGTATTTAAGATTTTCCAGTAATCGTCAGATATCAGACGATGACTATCAATAGCAAACCAACAGTATTTTTTAAAGTAAAGATCACGCAAAGTTCAAGTATGGCGCATAATTGTTACTACAAACCATTTAAGGAAGACCGCAAATATTTTTATTGAGAAGAAATGTTACGCCATAATGCATGGACGCATTTTTTACTGGGTTTGGCATCCTTGGAATTTCTGAGATAACCTCATATGAGTTTTTCATGGTTTGTTCTGCTGGTAGGTTATTTTTTATTTTGGGTAGTTGTTAATATCTGAAGATATCAGAAACTTTTATGTGAATAAGTACCTAAAAAAATACCTTCCACAGAAAATTGATTTGATATATGACCTTCAAGAATTAAGAATTCACAGAAACAGGTAAGGTATTACAAACCCCTGAAAATCATCAAATAAGGTCATCCGTTTGGTAATAGCAGTCCATTTTAATTGATTCTCGAAAAATAGTTTCTTGGCGTCTGTGGAACTTTTACTAACAAAATTCTTCCAGTAGCTTGACATGTACAATCATTCCGGCAAATTAAAAAAAAAGAAATCAGCAGAGTGGTGAGTAGTATGCAAGACATTAAATTGTAATTGTGTAGTAGTCATCTTATAAAAAATAATCTCAAGGCATCTGTCAGATTTTTGCGAAGGAATCTCCTTCCGTAATGTTAAATTTAACCTTGAACAATTATTTTAACTCCAAGTTTAAAAAAGCAAGTGATGGAAGATATTAAGCAGGGCACTAGGTGATAAGTTTGAGAAGTTTAGTTGAGTTTGGTAGCATCTTTTGAATTTTTAAGCTTGAGACCAAACGGTAACAACTTGCAAGAGACCAAGGATTGGTGATTCATTAGCAAGCTTCTTGAGAAAAGGCGTAGAGCTTCATAGATTCTCATAAATTATTTTATAGATTTTACTTGTTAATATAATGTTTATACAAATGAAATATCGATCTAAAAGATAGAGTACGTTAGATCCGGCATCCGGAATTAATATCAGAAAAGCAAAAATCATTGCACCATTCTTAAATACGTATTAGTAAGTATATCAACACAAGCTGTTAATGAAAAATACAAAGAATATGATAGTTTAATGTCACTTCTAAATCATCATTCGCTTCGTTACTAGACTACTAACAAAAGTCCACACAAATAAGTTAATTGGCTTTGAATATAAACTGTATAAAGTGTGTCAGCGCCATAGTATGCATAATTCTTAGAAGGGCCCATCTCTGAAATATTCCTTCTTGATCCTGATGCAATAAAAGATGTTGTATGTTATCAATGTAAAACATGACTTAATTGTTTATTATAGTGGCCTCAGTTAAAAGTCTATGAAAACGAGACTACTAAACCTTTCTCGATAATATATTTTTTCGTGCTAAGATAAATTATGTTCTTATGTCTGTCGGAAATGATACAAATAACTTTGTGGAAAAATTAGAAATTAAGGTTATTAACCGAAACCTTTTAGTTTTTGCAGGATTTGATACTCATTACATCTTATATTAAATAAGTTGCAATGGGATTTTAGGAATTTTGAAATATTTTATTATTTTTCAAATTAAAAAGTTAACAATAATTACACCTAAGAAATTAGGTACAATTTTCAATCGAATGAAAAGTAAACAAAAAAGTAAGTGTTTATGATTTTTAAACGAAATAAGTAAAAACATCTCTTAAGATATAAAGTGAACCCTTGGAGGAATTTATAAAATTTTGAGTAGATGAGGTTATTTACCTGTCTCTTATAAAGCGTTATGATGTTTTTTTTCTAAAAAAATTAGTGATTGCAAAATATTGTAAATTTCTTAAAAATCTGGGGCAAACAAAATTACAACGTGACATACTAATCGTAAAGTACCCAAGTCCGGACTTTGTACGACTGGTTATAGTTGTCACGGCCGTTGGAATTCCGTCTTTTTCAGTCCATGAATTCTCCTCATGTTTATTTGTTTATCTATAGGTTACATTAATATTTTGGAAGTAAACAACTACGCCTTGTTAACGCCCTATGACCGTTGCTATCTTTTATCTAATACTTGAAATTCGTGAGTTATAACATTAAAATAGACTTATTGTCATGAAAGGTAAACTGAACAACAATAGGCGATTTATCTTATTAGCAAATTAATATGAGTTCTGAAGTGCAAAGTTCGGCATTCTGTAATTTACAAGTAGTTTGCAAAGTTGTACGAGAAATTTCATTTCAACTTTCATTTTCCTTATGACATAATTTAGAATAATTTGTAACACAAGCACCTAGCAAATATAGTCACAGGTTGGCACAATCAATAATTTTGCATGGGAAAATTGGATAAGGGGGTTTCCTTTTTAAAATCATGGACTCATCCAATGTTGTCAAATAAATAACAATAGTCGTAAAGGCAAGGATCATCTTTACATAGTTAAAAGTCGTGCGTGCCCTCAGCTAGTTTTCAATTCTCTTCAAAAGATCATTCCAGACTATTGGACTTCGATCTAACAAGATATGAATATAGGATGCGTAATCTTCTTGGTAGACCTAGCTTTCGAAAAATATTAATTTAATGAGAGTTTTTCACGCTTGATTTAAATGAACTGATAGCAACTTATTTACAGACGGCGATGTGGAAAAAAACTCGTTCTTTAATTGGGTGTTTACATTGTTGTTTATTTGCTTATACTTGTTTATAAGAAAAGTACAAGTATGCAGTTTTAACAAAAAAATTATCGACTTTAAAAAGTTGTGTCTATAAAAACATACGAAGTGTTTCTTGAGTTCAGGGTACAACCTATCATTGTAGTCAAACTTAAAAGAAAAGATTTTATTTAATATGTAATTTGTCTACTTCCCTACCGTGGTGTTCTTATATCGTTTATTTTTAATTGTATGTACAACAGTGAAATCTGTATTGATCTTATTCATATTATGTAAGTGTAAAAACTTGACTCTTGTTTAATGATGATGTAGGAAATGAAGGGCACCGAAAGAGTTCTCTAATAATAGGTGGAAAAGATCAACAAGTTTAAGAGATCGTAATATGTTTTTTATTTTCGTGAGTTTTTCTACAGGGTTCCCAAGAATTGATGTCAATATGTAGACCCTAAGATTCTTTGATCAGAAATATTACTAGTTATCTCCATACAGTTGTTTCTAGAAATTACCAGTTTTCGAAGTGCAAGGTATTCGAGTTTGACAGGCCTTAAATCTCCGCCTCTGAGAAGATAATAACTATGGAAGTTTGTGAAATAGTAAACAGTTTTCAGTGTCAATTGCTAAGTATTTCATCTTTTTAAAGATATTGGAAACATAAGAAATCAAGCCCTAAATTTAAAAGATCTCAGAAAACTGAGTTTCACTCGAAAACGACACGTCCTAGGAAAGAGTACAACAACAGCCCTTTTTGTTAAACAGAATATAGGTTTCAAAAACGACAAGAGTATTCATTTTTCCAGTGGCTTATCAAATCTGTTCTAAGGAAGTGTGTTTTTCCTTCTCTACATCTTCGTTTTTTGTATGGTTGTTGACCACAAAGTGTGCAGAATAGCAAGTGCTTTATAATAACGGCCAATTAGAATATTGGAAAAACGGAAAATTTATAATTAAACTTTAATGATCCATCCTTTTTTAAAAAAAAGCTTATATGGCTTACTAACCATACTGTTAAACATACAATCTTTAATGGGGAAGGTTTTTCCTTAAGAAAAAATACCAATTGACTAAAAAGGCCCAAAGACGTAAGAAACCTCGAATTTTGAATTGGCTCGCACAGTTCAGTCACTTCTGAAGTCCGACCAATCTGAAAAGTTCGTCTGATTTGAAAATATCAACCGGGTTCCGAAAAGCTAAAAAGATCCCAAAAGTAAAACTCCAATTTCATTCAAATAAAGATTCCTGGAGTTTTAGTCTTTCGACTAAGGCATTACAAATAAGAGAAATGAGTAACCGGGCAGTTTTAAATTTGATTTTTGATAGTGTAGTTGCGGCGTTTAAAGTAAAGCTTACATATACAGTGTGTCCACATTTCGATACTCACTATTGGGATCTCGGAAATTGTAAAAGATAAGAAGTCGGTTAAATTAGAAAAGATTCGGCTATTTTGGAGATCAGTTTACTTATGCTTTTGTTTTTAAAAAAAGTTCACGGTTTACTAGATATTTGCTAAAAACGAAATTATCTTATTTTCTTTAAAGTGAAATATCTCAGGAACGAGCAAAGATAGAAAAGAACAGCAAAGAGAGCGTTTTAGAGGATTTACTCTGAAACACAAAAAATTATTTTCGCAATTGTCTTTTGTTTTACTTCGGCGGTGAAACGTAAATCCAAATTTTTTCCAATGGAACGCCTACTCGATTTCCATATTACTGGACTGCACGCCTTAAATGCTTTTCAGTGATACATGGTTTGACATAGCTATTCTTTTATTTTGCCGAGTTATGAAGTGAAAATCATTTTTCCTCATAGTGTGCCATGACATCTAATACACAAAGTCGTGAAGTTTTATCAAAGAAATTCATTTGTTATGCAAAAATTGCTAAAACAAGATAAATACGCTTTATGGGGCATTAGCTGCTTATTTGATGCTATCTGTGAATGCTCGGAAAAGTATCTTAAAAGCGTCTTTTGTTTTGTTTTAGCAATGTAATTTATCTGACAAAAATCAGTGATTTTCATATTTTTAAAGCTATGGCACACTAAGTGGGAAATGCTTTTTATTTACAAAAAATAAGATAATTTCGTTTTTAGCAAATATCTAGTAAGCCGTGAACTTTTTTGAAAAAAAAACAAAAGCATAAGTAAACTGATCTCCAAAATAGCCAAATCTTTTCTAATTTAACCGACTTCGTATCTTTTGCAATTTCCGAGATCCCAGTAGTAAGCATCGAAATGTGGACACCCTGCATAGCAATTGAAACTATCGTACATTCAATGAACTGTAATAAATTGTAATTACTTCACATTTGTGTCAATGCCTTTTTAATGAACCACATAGAAAGTGAATCACTCTACACCATACAGGTAAAAATAACGAATGTGATGCCTGTTATTATTCTAAAGTAGAAGGTATTCCCAAATTGCATAGGCACTGAACGTCTCTGAGTATTAAAAATCTGAAGAGACAAGTTTTAGTCAGTTTTAAACCAAGTCTATTCATAAACAGCCGGAAAATTATAAAAACGCTCACGATATCGTTAATTCTCGTGTGTGTTAAAGTCAAGAAATTGGAGATTAAAAAGATACCCAAAGAAGATACTTCTAAAATATTGTGACAGCCAGGAGGAATGGGTGAAGATGGATGCATGTATATAGTATGAATGATGCAAAGGTGCAACCAAAATCTTAATACTTAAAACTAGGAGACATATGTCCAGACCAGATTTTGGGTAGGGAATCTTCTTATACTAGTAACATGAAATAAGCGAAATATGAGAATAAATTGATAGCAAGGTCGAAATTTGCAAAGAAATATTTAATTTGATAAACTCTTGAACAATTTTGCAGAACATAAGGACCCACAATGTAGAAAGCACTTCAAATGCTGATAGATTGGTCTCCTTTGCGAGTAGGTTTGAGGTTATTCTGGCTTTTGCATTCGTACGAAAGAATTGCTCTTTTGGCACTTGTTACGTAATATAGTACTATGTACGTACGAAATACATTTAGAAAGAATACGTTACCTTCTTCTGTTGTGGAAGACTGTATTTACTGTACTTATAGTTGTCCTTATTGTCTTAACTACAAAAGTGCCGCCCAGAGAAATTAAGTGGTTTTTTAACCAGTTTCTATCAACTTTAATAATAAGTCAACGGACACGATTTCAGGAATCAAAAAACCTTGGTGGAATTATTATTTACTTTACTATCAACCACACTGGCTCTTGCAAATGTTTTATCTTGAAGGCAAAATAAATATTATTCCTGATGATACCAACATGTGATAGTATGAAGAAAATGTCGGTAGTAAGGCAAAGCCTGGAATTGGTTCGTAGCGAAAATGACTTCAGCAGAAGCCTGTTGAAAACTATCGTTACAACAACAATCAGGCAGATATCTAGATCCTACATTTCTGAGCAGAACAGGTTTCCAAAGAAATATACAAGAAAAACGCAATTTTTTTTTCATGGATTACAGCACATCGTTCCTATAGACAGGTGAGAAATATTCAAAGTCACGTGAACCACACAAAATATTGACGACCCCTTTGGTAGTGCGATCCATAGGTCAATAATGATTGATATTACTAATTTTTGATATTTGTATTTTGGCCGACTTTATCAAATTTATCAGGATTTCACACATTCTGGGGAAACAGCAAACTGCTTGTATTAACTTTTTTGTCCCTTAATTACCTAAAAATTAATACAGTTAGGCATTATTACATTGATTATTTGACGCTTTGCTTACTTGAGTAGGATTAGTTAAGATAAATTCAATATTATTTTTAATATTTCTGTTTTTTTTTTTGTTAATTTTGGGGTAATTATGGAATTAATTGTTGTTGCTATTAACCATTAACATATTAATTAACAAAAAATTCCGTTTATTTGCACTTTGCTTTTCAGGCGATGATTACTCATAAGACGTCACACTCCTTGACAAGATCTCATTGTTTTCTTATTTTTTGGACGCTATCTTAGAAATTATTTTGTATTTTCATTACACCTAATTAACTTTTGCCCGTAGGTTATTGATCTCTTATTTTTTTCACTCGCTTCGATACTAGATAATGACAATACATTAATTTATGTAACTGTGATAGCAATTATTTAAAAACGTAATTAACATTTTATTGATAACTAAATAGTTACTTTGTATCGATATTCTCAACTAACTCACTGTAATTAATGCTTTTCTAACATTTATTTATAGTTATCGGTTTAATGCAGTAAGTGAATAACAGTGGTCGAAGTTCTTTACACGATATTACATCGATATGCTAAACTTGAATTAAACTTTTTACTTTTAAACGGAAGCTTTGATTTTTAATCCCTAGTCCAAAATAACTAAAATTGATTGCGAAATGTTACACAAAAGCAAAACATCATTTTTACAGAAAATGACAAACGCACTTGAAAAAATTATCAAATTTTATTAAGTTCGAAGGCTCGTTTGCTTACAAAAAAAGACTTGCAAAATATTCATGAACAAGAATATAAAATGCCATTATTACTTAAATTACTTGTTCTTTCAATGTATTAATTTCATGGAGCAGTGTACATTCAAACTGAAAAACCTTACTTTTAAGTTTTTGATAACGTCAGCTCCTCTCTCCAAGGCAATAGCCAGTGATAGGTGCATATGCTATGTAATCTTACTATCAACAGTGACGGCCAGAAGAAAATGGGTCGCCTAATTTTTAGATGTGTAAATTACATTAAAAATTTATTGTTTATTAATTGAACTATAAAACCAACCGCGTAACAATGAAAGTCCAAATCAGTTCACTAGAATTCTCTATTAAAAAAGGTGTCCCCTTTTCTTCTGATATCTCACCACTTCAGAAACCCAAAACTTTCATAAATCATTCTGGAAAGTAATTTGTATCATGAACTATATGACAGAACTATGCCAAAGTTTCTGTTTTTAATTCTAAACGTTATGATCTGTAACTTAAGTGTATTAAAAAAAGGATTCGAAAGACTCTAAACCCGGCTTCTAAATACATAAAGGATGCCCAATAAGTAATCAGACGATTTTAAAGTTCTAATAATTAGTTTCTTTAAATTAGGGTGCCAAACTGAGGTGGTGTATTTGAGAAGGAAGATTAACAGGCCCATATTTCTCAGTCTTTCGATTTTTCACAAATTTAAAAACTAAGAAATATGGGTTTCTTAATTTTCCTTCCCAAACACGCCTCGAGGTTTGTCAGTCAAATTTAGAGACACCCTGTATATGATTAATACAAATATTATTTGGTAAATAATGTTTGGATATGTTGCAATGACTTTATCTGTGGTAAAAAGACGTTTTTTCCACTTTCTTATATTTTACCAAGCTTTTTGACATTTTTGTTACATTTGTATATATTCTATTACGCTGTAACGGTAGTTCTCAATAAGACGGACTTATGATATATTGAATGAACATCTATACTTTGGCATAAAATCTATATTATAGTTCCTATTGTTCATAAACCAATTGTAACGTATGTAACACTGCTAAATCGAATCTAATCTAAATCGAATGAATGCAAATGGCATGTATTGAATACGCTATTCTTTCTACGCCAAAAAATTCTTTTGATACTGTTTTTGATGTCAAAAGCGGCCTTTTGAGGACTAGTGTCCAAAGGAGATATTTTTAAGCACTACTTTCCACAAGGCCTTAGAAAGTATACCTTAAGTTTGAAGCTACGCATCTTGACTGATAGAAATCAATTCCAGTTTTACGCAACATCTAATTTTAGACACCTGTGGTATTTATGTTAATCCAATCTCGCCTCTGCAGATAAAATGCACTGCATCTATTAGTATAAACATTTGATGTCGTAACCTTCAGCGGTTCTGAAGAGAAGGAGAAAATGTATGATAATTATGTTTTTACTCTATTTCTCGCCAAACATATTTTTTGTAACTAAGTTTGTCAATTTTTTGTTTTGGATTAGATGCTTGGTAGTATAAGTTTACTCTTCAGCCTCTATGATAATTTGGAATATAACTCCAATTCCATTCTTTATACATACCCAAATACATATTACAACATTCACATTATGTAAAGTGAAATACGATATGAATGATAGACTTATTTTTAATTTTTTTATCTTAATTTTTACTTCGTGAGAGTTACGAAATAACTGACGCCTTGAATGTAAATAACTATCTTTTTCTATTTAAATTTTTACCAAAATCGAATCATTATTAGTTGAAATTCTTAACTTGATATTAGAATTTAGAACAAAGAATAACTTTAAGTCTTAACTTCTTAATTACCATATAAACAAATGCTCTATTTCTGTTTGTTAAAGCTTGTTTGATGATGGTTACCTTAACCTTTGCAATTTCAACAAAAAAATAATCAAAATGTTTACTATTATATAATTAATATCATTTTAAGGATAAACAGTCGTAAAAATCAAAGTTGTACTTTGTACTATTGAAAGAAATATTTATTTGTCAAGTCAGGTTTTATTAAACATGGAATTAGTTTTAATCGATAAAAGTTTTTTCTGTTTTCATCATTACAGCAGATGATACTGAGGACATTTAAGACGTCTTTTGCAGGACTAAATCACAATCGCTATATAACACTTGATTTAATTTGTTTTTAATAAAAGTACATAATATTTGAGATAGAACGTGTAGAAACAATCCATATAATTTAACGCACCTTCCTAAAGATCTTGTTAAGATCTCAAGATTAAAGTCTAAAGAGTGCCTTAATACTGTAACTAAACATATCAACATATTTGTTTCAAGGAATTTTAATTAATGAAAGGAACAATATTACCACTAAATTATGTTTTTGATAACAAAATTAATTCGATTTAAATTTCAAATTGGCTTACTAGAAAGTGCAGCAAAAGAATGCTCAAAAGCTTCTCTAGCAAAAATCGTGAATGTTATTTCTCTACAAGGCATGTTACAATGCAGTAACTGATTACGAAAAGGTCGTTTTTGAACTTTACGTTCAGTTTATTAATTAGGCCTAAGTAGAAACACCGAGATAAACATGCTATAGGTATCTGGACACACTACTATTTCGGAAATGCACAGTGTCATAGTTTGACAAGATTTCTGACTTTTCCAATATTATCTCAGAAACAGCGTCTGATAAAATGAATCAATTAGACAAATTCGACCAGTTAATGAGAACCCATGTATCATGCTAATTCTGGTCTTAATTAATTTCTTATCCGTGCGTTAATAGAACTTTCTACAGAATCCCAGAATTTAGTTCAATGAACATTTTTATCTCCATTAATTCGTTAAAAGACCACAATTATATTTATCTTTCTTGCTAAAAACTGACGTCCCCATAACTAATCTCCATTTCGTCCCCAATATAATCTGTTTTACCGCTTGGGCACTAAAATATTTGTTTGTCTGTAATATTATGATTCAGTAATCAGCAACCAGTGCACTTGGGATCTAGCGGGCCACATAAATTTTCAACTGGAGCCACCTTAGTAAGTAAAATTAGTTCAAAAATTGACCAAACCCGAACATCAAAAAAAAGGTTTTATCCCGCACCAAATTGTTCTACGAGTATACCCTCCTCTTAGTAAGTGATAAAAAGTTACACCGCATACAGCGTCGGGTTTGGAATGGAGGAGGGTGGAAATAGGGTAGAATGGTCTTTTTCAACAGTTTTTTTGCAAATATCTCGAGAACTATGAGGTCTAGCCAAAAATATGTGGTGTTCCAAATTAATCTACATTAAGTTTTAAACAAAAATGATTCTATACATTTTTGTGCTAGAGTCAACGGTTACGGAGTTATGGAGCGGGGGAAATGTCATGTCACCTCAAGTAGCTCTAGCTCAGTAACGAACCACTTTAGGACATACGTTAATATAAGCTTTTTTCCTTATTAATTTGTAGTCGTAGAAGCCGTCTGCATATAGTCAGTCCACCATTTTTGTTACACCCTGTATAAGAAATCTTGATCGTTATGCAGTGCAGTGTCCATCATGAGTTCATGTTATTTTATAAAATGCATGTTACGCCACTGTCGGGAAATATAATGTATCGTTTTTGAAATCTACAAACAATTTAATGACAAACATTACTGTCGTGTTTTCTTCGTAAAATGCGTCGTTTTCGAATAAAATTAAACTTCGGAACCATGCAGGCAAAAAACCATGAAATTGCATAACTTTGGAAAATTTGATTTTACTCGCAAACGGTGCATTTTCTGAAGAAAACATACCCGTATCTTTTGCTACTAAATTATTTGTAGTAGTCCAGGAGACCAGGAATTTTTTCACGTGGTTAGGCAGTAGCGATTCTTTAACGGGAACTGATTAGAGTTATTATGTTGAGTATAAGATTATGTTGGTGCGGTCCAAAAGTCCTTGCTTTAGCCGCCATATTGAAAAATAGTTTTTCTTAAATATCTCGAGAACGGCTAGTATTACGACAAAAAGTGACCCTGCGCACTGACTGACCTACGGGTGTTGCGTTGCATTTACACACCTTATCAGAATTATACAAATGTACATGCTGTTTATTTTTTTTACTTTAAGTAACTATGAAATGTAAGTAAGAAAAATTTATAATTTTTTTAAATTTCAAAACTAGATAGGTCTAACCGAGCAAACTTTCCCATACAGTACCTGACGTACACTGGACGTCCCTATTTCGGACCATCGGCACCTTATAGATCGGGACAAGTACCTGCTATTGCTACTATGATATGATACATTTTGCATTTATTTGTATCCTATAAAATGGGATTTTACAGCTGTGATTTTAATAAAAAAATTTAAATAAAATGTTACGTCTCATGGTGGGTATACTCATATTACTACAGTAATATTAAAATTATGGTAATCCAAATACAGCACAACATTTTAGGTATCCCGATTTCTATGGTGCTGACTGTGTAAAGTACGTTCAGTAACGGACGTCCGCTAATTATCCAAAGTTGTAATAAGTGTATGTCCCATGGACATCCGTCAGCCAAAACTTGGATGTCCGTCTTTGAAATTTTGTTGTCCGGTGAACGTTCATTAGACTTCCATGTGCTAATATGGAATACGGAATCTCGGAAGGATAAGAAAAGTATCTTTAAAAGTAACCAACGAAATAAAAATTAAAGTTAATTGCAGTCAAATAAGGAAATAAATCTCACGAATCTTGTTTTTAATTTTTAGCGTAAAAGTTTATAGAAATGATAAAAAAACTGAACGGCAGAATAAACTTTTTAGATGATTTGATTAGTTAAACAATAACCTATTTTTAATTTTCAGCGTAAAAATCTATTAAGTGTATAAAGTGTAAACTATTATAATAATTTCAAGAATCTCTTAATGAGGTAGATTCTTCTATGTAGTAAATACTTTCCCAATTTTAAAATAGAGAGAGAGAAGAGTATTATTATATGTCACAGTAAAAACAAACACGTTGGTAAATAAAAACATTTGATAACAAAATGAAAAATAAGACAGCGCGCAAAAATAATTGAACTTTGTCTTCGGCTTCCAGTTAACTCATAAAATTCTACGATAGAGATTCCAATAATAATATTGGTTGACAAATGGGAAAGAACTGTTCCCGTTTGATGGAGGCAAAGTTCCTTTTTCGAGTAAAAATTCTATAAATTATTCGTTATCATATGGTGCTTACATAGTTGCATAATTACATTAATTCGTCTGGTTTTATTTATAATTCTACTGCAATGAAATCACGGAGTGTAGTTCGTTAACCTCAAGATGCAGAGGACTTCATTCTGAAATCGAAAAAGGTGCAGGATTAAGGAAACTTACGAGAAGGGCGAACTTAGGGCGGTTTTGTGCCTGGCAGAGACATTCGCGTGTATACATTCACCCTCACTTACGAATTACAAAGAGAAAATATACTACATCTCTACAACTAATTTTGCAATTTGCTATTCTTTTAACAATTTCACCGTTAGTCGTTATCCTAAATTTTTAGGTCATCTATTATTAGGATCCTAATTTAAAAAGATAACTTTCATTTGTCACAGAAATATTTTATTAGGAAAATAGGTCACAGCTACAAAAAGTTTAAGGGAGAAAACTTTATGCATAGGTAATATGATTATTTCATAGAAGACTTACCATATTACGTAGTTACCCATTTAAGTAATATCTATCGTTAAAAGTTAATTTTTCCTATTTCTTATCAGAATATCTTAAAGGAAGCCATCATTCGTAAACACTTTATTTTTAATTAATTAATAGTTAATTAATTAATATCGAATAACGAAGAATGGCAGGATTTTCCCTAATAATGAAGGGTAAATATTTTTGTTTTTACTGTAAGTATGTAGATATCACAACATCCCGTGTAAACAACAAAGTTTTTAAAATTCTACACGAAAGGTACTTAAACATTTCTGCGTTTGTGTTTACATAAACAAGTAATAATTGAACTTTTGCTCCTAAATATCACTATTATGTCTACTGGAAGTTGCAGAAATAACTGTACATGATGCAATCGAATTTTAAATTATGGAAGCTATGAGTAATACGCTTTTATTTTTATTGTCGTTACTTTTCCTAATTTGAAATTTAATTCATTAAATTTATTGTTACAGCCGCCGATAAAAAAGACCGAACCGTCGAAGATGAGTTTGCCTGAGCGCCGACGTCCCCCTTATCGTCCAAAATCAAGAACTGACGTAAGCGTAGTTTTAATTCTTTGATGCATGCAAAAAAAGAAATATTTAATTCTTTAATAGACAAGCAGCACCGGTGGTACTAAGATGGAAAGCGCTCGTTTACGAGGGGACGGAGGTGCAAGCAGCGATGAAGATTCTTTGAACAGACAAAATCTCGATTTGAGGCAGCGGCTGCAGGAGGAAGCTGCACTCTATAGACGACGTCTCGATACCTATAGGCAGGCTCAACAAAATCAGGCTGCCTTGGTTAGTCGTCTTCAAGCTAAGGTAAAGATTAATGAAATTGAAGTGAAATAAATAAATGAACTGAAAAATATTACGTTTTGGGTATTCAATGCCGGTTCAAAGCATGTCGATGTCCTTAAGCAAAGATTGTTTTTGCGCTCTTGGACTCCAAAGCAGACATGAATGATCTCCCTCGGACTCCGAAACAAACACATGGAGGTCCCTCCTTCGACTCAAAGTAGACCTTTAGGCTGTGTCTTAGACGCCTAACGTCTTGAGCCGGCCCTGTGGGTATATTACACTATTATACCACGTGGTATTTTTTAAGATAGATACACGTCTGTTATTAACTCTCTTATAAATTGTATATTTATATAAACAGAAATGATAATATTTTCTGGAAATTGTAGAGGTCAGTTTTCATAGAACTTTAAAAAATAAATATAAAAAAAGTTTTTAGAATTATTAATCTATTCTTACCTTCAGAGAACTTAAAAATAAATTTTTTAGCAATTTTTTTAACTTAAGACTTTCTACAGTAGATATTTAATAAAATTCCCTAAAAGGGTAAGGTAATAATCATCAAAATATGGTAATAATAAAAAAATTCCTATTTTGTTCTAACTTTCTAAAACACACTGCAAAGATAGAATGAAAACACCTGCAGAAAATAGAATTGTTATCTAGATAAAAGCGGTTTAGCTAAAGATTTTATTGAAATTTATCTTTTATTTCTTTTATTTATTAAACAAATTAGTATCTCCAGTGGCTGATGCTGAGTTGCATTCATAATCATAAATCATTGCAAATAACTACAATAGTAGTAGTAGTATAAGTACATTAAAACCTTCTTTTCAAAATAAATCTCGTCACTTCTACTTGCTTTGTGGTGTGTTACTGTTACATGTTTTTAGGTACTGTGTGCACACTCCCTTTAAAAAAATTTGAAATAATTTCCCACAGTGTAAAATAAAAGATTGCTGCATCTGAATAATTTATGTAATTGAGTTTGTTGAGTTCGTTGTTTGAACCCAATCCCTATTTATTTTTGAATACCCCTTTATGACTTTTACTGTTTGGTAGCTTACTCTTTTTGCGGGAGTTCCAATTAATCATCATGGCAGAGTTGTTTTTTATAGTCGATTTGGGCCATCTCTTTGTATTGACAGTCTGTTTTGCTCTTTGCACCAGCAATAGGGCTGTTGTCCTGGGTCCAAGATCCCAGATCTGCTTACCTGCAATGCTGTTGAAATCATTACCATACCATACTCTCTATTCACCTTAATGATAGCTACATTTTGGTCTTTTTCTATTTCATTAATACTTAGTGCATATGGTATTGAGACTTCTGATACCTGATTCTTGTTTGAACTGGACTGTTCTTTTTCCTGTATGGCTTAAAGAAGATTTTTGTATTTCTCTATCTTTTTGCATTTGTAAGAATTCTTAGTATAATTTTTTGGGACGGATACTTCTGCCACAGCTAGGAACCTACGACAACTATAACTATTGCAGGTTTGTATATTAAATTAAATATAACACTTTTTCCAAAATATCACAAGTAGAACTAGTTCAATAGACTTACTGGATATACTTAATGAAAACTTTAATAATTTTGGAATCTTCATATTCATTTAAAACATACTGATATTATTTTCACTGATTTAGTTATCAGATCCTACGCAGAACTTTTTCTGGGGAAGGAGGTTTTGGAAATCCAAGACAAGATTTGATTATAAATTAGGATATCATTTCATGCTGACCTTTTATGTGGAATTTAAATATTAAGACAGATTTCATTGAAAACTATCAAAAGAAATTTGACAAGTTGTTTAGTTTAAATAATTCATATTCGGATACACTCATCAGCTGACTAAGCAGGTTTATTGAATGATTAAACTAATAATTGACATATCGCTAAAAGAAAGCTGCTGAGAATCTTACTCAGCATCTAGATTATAGGTTAAGTCTGACAGCGTTATCAGTGATAGGTAGGTACAGTTTTGTAACTTCTAATCAAAAAAGACAAGTGCCATGCGCGCGCAATATTGTGACAGCTACAGCAGCAGAGTTATTCAAGAAATTGTTTTCTGCTAAAACCTAGTATGTGCTGACAAAATTCCCGTTAAATTAAGTGATTGAGCATCCTTGAATAAGGCGCCTATAATTGCTACGGTAGACTTTTTGCAAACGCCTCAGATTGGAACTACTGTTGCTATCCCAGATTTTCAACGAACTCCGAAAGGAGTGGTTACTGAATTTGCGAAGTCTGTCTGTTTGTCCGCATTTTTTAATTTTGTAATTTTGACTTTAGATTTGGATTTTACATCAAAAACTAAAGACCACATGGTGTCTTCCTTTTTTGATCTCTTCGAGAACATGGTCAAAATGGCCGCCGAAATTTGAAAATTTTTTAGCATTGTTGCTCAAATTCAGTAACTAAACGGAGTTCGTTGTGGTTATGCTTCGCATTCCGAGATGTTTTTAATTTACCATATTGCACCTGACTAAATCTCTAAATCTCCCCAGTTGAACCCGTAAACTTGATTTTGAGATATAAAATGTACTTGATTTTTCAAATGTTTCGATTTTATTTACAAATTTTGATATCAAGCGACCCAAAAAGAATTAATTCTGAATTGCCTAAGAAATTTTGTGAAAACACTAGTAATGTCGTCATAAGTATTAAATTCTAGGAATATGGAATACCATTTTTTTAATAAACAACTAAGTTAATTTACATAAATTAAATATTCTATTAAACAGCATTTCACAGTCTCTCAGCAAATTTGGCAAGTAATAATTTTTTGGTGTTAGATGAATCAAGATGAATTTGAATTCCATAGGCCACTCAGAATGACTTTTCTTGAATCGCTTGATAGTGCTAAAGCATAAATATTTTTGACGTGTAAAATGGATTTTAATTGAGAATCTATAGTCCGTATAGTAAGGGTGGTATATCTGAACAATAACTATACCTAACTTGATGTACTCTTCTAGCTCTTTAAAATCAAATATGAGATCCATACCAATACCCCTCTAGTATGGTTCATTAGTGCTAATTTCTACTCAAAATCCTTTTTTTTTCTGAGTCTATGGCAACATTATATTCTGTCAAATGTAGCATTTGTAATCAACATATAAAAGCTTTCAAGCTTCGCTATCAGGCTGTTATCAGATTATAAATGTCATATTTGATCTCACTGAATATTTCCAGACAAATGCATTTTCTGTAACAACCAGCAGTACATTAATAATAAACCTTGCTGTCAATATATTACCCCTGATAATGCACTACTTACAAATAGGGGAAAGTGAGGCATAATGGACCCCCTACCAAATAAACATGAATAATAATGTAGCAATTAAGAAGATAACGCAACTTTATTTATAAACGAAAAGTAAAGAACAATATATACCTAATCTAAACAATGAAAATGGTTATTTGAAAAAAATTAAGTACAAGATATGTAATTTAAAAAAAAACTCAAAAAGATTCATTTTACCTCCACGTTTGGGTCATATGGTCCCCCTAATGGGGTAAAACGGACTTTGCAATAAAAGTATTTTTATACGCAGAAATCGCATACATAAGCTTTTTTCCCAACACTAACTCCTGCGCATAATGCATGTGCCCACTTTTGACAAGAATTACATTTGATCCATTTTTCTTTGGCAGCTGATGTGCTAAACAATTCACAGCAAAATATGCATGCTGCATCATCTTCTTCATGCCGTTTTTTCTTATTTGCCTTAGTTTTTGAAAAGAGTTTCTTTCTTGCGATATTTGTTGCTTGGCTAGTTTTCATTCTAGTGCTTAATCTTTCCTTTGCTAGGAGATAATTTGGGGACGAAGTAAACACTGTAGCTCCTTTTGATTGCCGCGAACTTCTACTTTGCGGTGGGGCTACAGGAAGTGGCGAAATATCAAACGGTGTCACAATTTTTTTGTTTTCATTATGATTATTCTGTGAAGGGGATACAATAGACACGGAACTTTCATTTTCATCAAAAATGCTGACATCATCGGACGAATTTCCACTAGCTTGCCATTCATCTGTTTCACTAGAAGATGTTTCATATTTTGCTTTCACAAAATTCTTTTTTTGATTTCATTGTTGAGTGCCCAGGTTTTTGTAATTGTGAAGATGGTGTTTCTTCTCTTTGGGATTCAGCATTCTTCTCGCAATTTGTTGTTGGCAGTGGGTCACCGTTTGAGGTAGTCATAGTATGATCAGTTGAAGCTACCATGGGTCTATCGGTAGTGCAGGATGGCTTAAATTTCCAATCAGGAAGAATATTGGGATTATAGGGAAATATGCCAGTCTTTTCAAAGCCGCTTAGTCCATTATTTAGCGTAGCAGCTCTTCTATATGCTTTTCCAAATAGAGGACCTACGTTATACAGAGTTACAATTTTTCCGGGATTAGCTTTTAACCACAAATTAAGCTCTTCATTGTAATACGTCATTAAGGGTGAAAATACAGCCACATCCAATGGTTGCATCTCATGAGTGCAATGAGGTGGAAACGATAACATTATTATTCCATTGGATCTGCAGTATTCAATAGCTTCCACAGTTTGATGCGTGACATGCCCGTCAAGTATTAAAAGGACTTTTTTGTCGACTGAGCTCTGGCAATGTTTTTGAAAATGTTCCAAGAATTTGACAAACGTATCTGATTTCATATATCCCGATTCATTATGTAAACAAAGTGTTCCGTAGGGTAGTCCTTGATAAAGAAGATCATTATGGCGTTTACGCGGAAATATTATTGCAGGCGGAATAAACTGCCCTGTCGCATTTAGGCATAGAACAATACTAATATTTTGCCCTCTTTCGGCGCTGGTTAAGAATCCTACTTGCTTACGGCCTTTGTGCGCTACTATTTTAGACACTTTGCTGGGAACTGTTTGAATACCGGATTCATCCATGTTATAAATTCGCATGGGATCAGTAATATTATGAACTCTCATTATTTCCTCCAAAGTATAAAAAAATTTTGCCACTGCTTCTTTATTAAACCCACGAGCTCGAACAGCTGAAGTGGCTTCCGGAGTTCTAAATGAAAGTTCGGGATTTCTACGAAGAAATTCTTTAAACCAAGCAGTACCAGCAGCTTTTTTATCTCTGGAAAATTTATGTTGAATGCCGTTCCTTTCGGCAAGTTGATATGCCATTTTGCATATATCTTTTTTAGTAAGGCCAAAAAGACGATCTTCCATTTCCAATGCGTAATTTTTAAGAGATGTTTCTATTTCTTCAGGCAGCGTTGAGATACATCTACCTAAATGCTTAGAATTGCCCTTTGCCTGATAAATAAAAGAAAACACAAAATAAACCTTTGTCTTTCGATTAAAGATTTATAAATATGTACTTACTAGTTTATTTTGTCCTTTCGCCCTACGTTTTAAAGTAGTCAGAGGCAAATTAAATATTTTAGATGCTCTTTTGAAAGGCATTCCATTTGCTATTTCGTTCAAAGCAGTCTGCATTACATTTGCGTCCCACGTTTGTCTTTTTGTCTTTCGGATGTAATTACGTACCATGATCTGTATAATAACACACTTTTATAATTCTCAAAATTGCACCTATTATAAATTTGAATTGGCGCCAATTGTGAGGTAAAACGAACCCAGCGTCCGTTTTGCCTCTCTGTAAAGGAACCATTTAACCTCAAATAACATAGAAGTTTGAAACTGGTTCTAATTTATTAATTATTTTAAATAAGACGTTTTTGACCTGACGTAAATCATGTCCGTAAACGTCTCTTTCCACTGATTCTATCATGATTTTTGCTTACCTTTAATCCACTGTGAAATTCACAATTATTAACAACTAAAATTTAACAGTGAAAACATTGTCAAACACAACTGTACTGTTTTAGCGCTATCGGTTAGGCAACATACATAAATATCTCGGTAGATGGTGCCTGTGTTCAAATACACAATGTGCTACATTCAAACCGTTTATAACATTTCTATTAAGTGAGAATCTTGAGGGAACCATTTTACCCGAAGGGGCCGTTTTATCCAACTTTCCCCTATTAGATTGAAGGTGATAGTTTCATATTTATAGTTATAAAGATATATCAAATTATGTTGTGTTTTACAATGATTTGTTGACTCAATAAGAATCATTTTATGTTCTAATTATTTATGTGTTTAATACAAGAACTTTGTTACTATACAATGTATCAGTAATTTTTAAATGACTGTAATTTGATGTTTTAATTAGTACAATACTCTCTATGAACAAGAGTCCTTATTATCTATGAAGTGATTGAACTTCGTTATTAGTATCGCATTTGATTAAATTAATTAGAATGTCTGGTACGCATAAAAGTGATAGGGCATTAATTAATTGCAGTAATGAGGACACTGCACTTGTCGAATCTTTACAGAAACTGTTAATTATAATAAGCATGTCTAGCCCTGATAAGATTAATTGCATAAAAATTTTCTACTACGTAAAATAAATAACAATAATAATATTTAATTAATAAACTGTTTTATATTAAAATTCTTAATGCTAGCTTTTTACAATCTTTGTAATTTCTAGGTATTGCAGTACAGACAACGTTGTGCAGAATTAGAAGCACAAAGATCTGAGAGTGCAGTACCTTTAGATCCAACAGTACCTGCTCGGCCAACCACTTTGCATCTTCCAGCTCCAGCAAGTTCAGCACTTGAAGAAGCGCAGCAACATCTCAGGGAGCTCAGAGAGGAGCGTATTCATGATCTTGACACTGCCCTTAGACGTTTAGAAGAAGAACGTAGGAGGTATAGTTTGTTAATTTTTTTAATTTTCTTTGAGAGATTTACACAGGTACCTACTCTTTTTAGAAATGAAAGATTAAAAGGTCAACTAGAAGAATCCCACGGTACCAATGAAGCTCTTACTAATGATTTACAAAAGTTAACAAATGACTTTGAAAATTTAAGAGAAGAAATGATAATTAAAGAAGATGAATGGAAAGATGAAGAACAAGCCTTTAATGATTATTATAGTTCAGAACATACACGCCTTCTGAACTTGTGGAGAGATGTCGTTTCGGTCAAACGATTGTTTGTTGATGTGCAGTCAACTACAGAAAGAGACTTATTTAATCTTAAATCGGAATTTAGTAACCTTACACGAGATTTATCACTTGCTTGTAGTCGAATGGATAGAAATATTGCTTTTGACTCTATCATTGGTGTAAGATTAATTTGTATAATTTGTGAACATGATATAGGATACGTAGCTTCATTTTATTTTAGGGTAAAGAAAGACATCAATATGAGCATGAGATTTCTGAATTACGAACACAGGTTCAGATACTACAGAGTCAACATGAAAGTTTTCAGTCAGAAGTCAGAATGAAGGAAGATCGCGTCCAACAACTTCTTCGCGAGATTCAAAATTTGGTAAGTGTAACAAAATGAATTGATAGTAATGGATTTTTATTGTGAACTAACTACATCTTATTCTAAATCTGTTCAAACAGTCAAGAAATTGTACTACATATGAAGGGGTTGGAATAAAAACAGCCTAAATGCTGTAAATGTTGCTTTGAAATAATGAAGTGCAAAGTTTAGGTTTTTATGGATTATTTCATACAGATGTCTTTTTTATTTAAGTACTATGTGAAAACACAGACAGATATCACTTTGATATTTTTACCACTGCATCAAAGCCTATAATACTACAAACTGCACTTAAGTCATTTTGACAAAAAACATATCACTTAAGCGATAACCCTTTTATGTTCCTTCATTAATGAAATATATAATCTTAGTATATAACCCTGCCATATTTTTGTCAAACAATGATACTAGTAACTTCTACTACCAAGCACATTTAAACAATAACAGTGACCAAATCAAGATTGTCTTTTTACCGATTTTAACACTTGGACAGATTTGGAATGATATATACTTACATTTTTGGTTTTTCGAGTTAGGATTTTGCCTATGTGGTCATTTTTCTTACTTTGCTTAAACATTGATCTTATCCTTTGGAACAAAGACGATGCCACTAGAATGAAAGGCTTTCTTACAAGTTCCTAGGAGTTGGAATTTTTGTCAGAACCACTTGATTGGTTAAGCTTCTTTATAATTTGACAATTTAAACAAATCAAGCAACCTGAATCTACCTTGAAATTAGCTCACAGGCTGTGTCTAGAAAGTACATGCTGCCTCACCTCTCTTATTCATTTTCTGCAGCCACAGCATCTTCTGTCCCCAGGACCCAGTCACTGACTTTTCCCAATTGTTATTAATTTTTTTAAACTGAAGATTATCTCAAAAAGTAGTAACTGTATCAATATTCTGCACCCAACCATATAAAAATATACAGGATGTTTCATTTAAAAAAAATGAAGATATTCACATTTGAAGTTGGTCAACCTTAAGCGTTCCTAACTGCCTTATAAAAATGTGCAGTTGGCATTCTTTTGGTATGCTCTGACAACTAGTTATCAGGGTCACGCACATGCAAAAAGTAAGTCCTGTAACTTAAACAGTCTGTGAACTATTATAGCCCACCAATGCAAAACCCACAGAATAAAGAATTTCTGGCTTTTTAAAAACAAATGCTAAACAATATATTGCAGATGTTCCAAATCCTATATCAAAAAGTAGATTTCATGGTGAATCCAAATATGTGGAAAAATCAATAGCATCATATTTAAGATAAAAAAGTGACACTGTGTCACAAGTACTGAGGTAGAGGATCTAATGCCTAAAACAAAGCTTTTTGAATGTTATCCTAGCTTTAGTCAGGCCTTTACACGGCCCAGCCTGCCTATCAGACTTTTTGGGTCTATACCTGGTCAATTGGGCCATCCAGATCTTCATACTGCATTGGACCGAGATCTTTTTCATACTAACTCGAACAAACTGTCTTCATAATGAATCGCACCAGAGAATTGTCCTACTGACTTGAACAGACGTAATTCTTGTACTGATCCAGAGAAACATTATTTTCATACTGAATCAAAGAGAAGAATAGGATAGATTTCTTGGTTGGGCTTTTGCATGGATCAGCCTAAAGCTCAGGTTTAGGTCAGCCTGGGCCTCAGTTTAAAAATCTATCAGGCTTTTTAGGCCTATATAGGATCAGTTGGACCATTCATCCCTGTTTTTCAGACGAATCAAGAAGTTACTGGGTTTTTTCGGGCCACGTCAAGTTTATTCTCAGTCAGGCTGAGCCAGACTTGCCCAAATTTGGCTCAAGTGGGACGCCCTCTGTATATCCTGCATACTTTTTATGTCAAGATTACTATATTTGTTTTTGCTTTATTGTAAATGAACTTATTTTTGCTAATAATAACACAATTGCAGGAAGATAGATGCACTGAAGCAGAGCATTCCGTAGGTCAAGTGGTTCGCATACAGGAGGATGTAGATATCCTTCAAGGTGCATTAAGAGACATAGCACATGCTCTAATACAAGATGCTGAAACCACTGATCCTGAATCCACTTCACATTTGCATTTGACTCCTTCAACACCAGTACCAGAAAAGTAAAAAGTCAATTCCTATAATTTAAAAATTGCAACTTTAATTCTCTTTGATATCTAGATCACCAAAAAGGGGCGCTGCACGCATAACTACATCTCCAGCAGCATTTGCTGAAAGTACTATCTCAGCAGTACAAGCAGCTTTACATAAATATCAATCACTCATACATGAACTACAGGTGAAATCATATATTTTCTTAATGTATCAATAATTTTAGTATAAGATCTTATAGGTGAAACTCCAGTCAAATAGGGAGCAACTACTGTTAGTTCGGAAACAGTGTGAGAATTCTGAAGAGAATGTAGTAGCTCTAGAAGGACGAGTTGCTGAACTAGTGGCACAGCTAGATGCTTGTCGCGCACAGTGTTCACATCTACTTCAAGAAAGAGACATTTTGCAGAAGTCCTTGGACAGTACAAAAACGGAGAAAAATGCATTGGATAGGAATAGGATCGAATTAAATGCCATGGTACCTTCAAAAATATTCAATTGTTTATTTTTATTTTGAAAACTATTTGTTTCTAATTTTAAAACAGATTGAAGCATTAAATTCAGATTATGAAAAATTACAAAAAGAAAACCATAAACTACAAAGAGAGTCTGATACTCTTCATGATGAGAAAGTATTTTTACAATCAGAAGTAGATAGACTTCATCAAGAAGCAGAACTTCGTGAAATTACCTTACGTGGTGAAGAAGATCGATGCAGTCGCATGCGTGAGGAACTTCTTAGTACCCGAGAAGAACTTAATAAATTGTACCTATCTCATGACATGCTGGAGCAACAAAAACTAGAATGTGATAGTCTCATTAGTGCACTAGAAAAATCAAAAGGTATTTGATATAACAATATTATCAAATAAGATAGTTAACTTATGTTAGTACTTATTTACTATTACTTCAGTTTTTTCTTGTGTATTATTTCAGTATTGCATACTACACTAAATTAGGCTTTAAGACAATGAGAATCTGTTACACACTGAGACGTTTAAAAGAATTCAAAGTGATTATGTTAGTGGAAAATTGAATTTGTACTATTTTATGATATTTTGCATTTTTACCACATTTAATACATTTAAATTATCTGGTTTTAACCGACTTAAAATAAATTATTTTCATATAATAACTGATTAATCAGACAAGAATTTTAAGAGTTATTAAAACCAAAATAGTATTATTTTTTATCAGTTTATCAGAGATTTATGTTACAAAAGTCCAAAGTTTAATTGCTATTTTTTATATTGGGATTAATTACATAAACTAAATACCTACTTGAGATTTAAAAAAGAAAGAATTTTCTATCCATATTTTTTCTTTTATAATAGTAGAGGCTTGTTCTAACATAATGTGGCATATAATAAATATCTGTACATAAATGTATTTAAAATAATGTTAATCATCCCTTTACAAAGTATTATGATAACCAAGAAGCAGAATCAAATAGTTGACAGCCCAGTAAAGTTGTCCGTCTATTATTATATGCATGTGTACATAATGCATCGCTCACACTAGGTATACATTGATATAATACTTGATAAACGCTCCACCACTGGCACGATCACGTCACCAATTCTTTTCATGACGTATCAACTGACTGATACTGCTCCTTGATGATAACACAAATTTTCTTTTTTAATGGAACATTTTGTAAATTCTTTTCTTTTCTTTGCCAGATCAAGTATGGTGTTTATTATATTCTTTATAAATCTAAAACCAATTCCTTGAAAATTACAAATATGTCTTTCCTTGAAAATCATAAAAAATCTATAGGAAAGAATCTATGTGGTAGTAGTTGTTCCTCATGCTGTTATACATTATATCCACTTACATTGCATTTCGTATACAGAAGAAGAACATGCTTATTTAAATTTCAGTTAACAAAATGATTCCATTAATTTTGCACCATTGGCCAAAACAAATTCTTACTTATTAACTAAAGCAGCTCTTAAAGGGGATCACAACACAAAAATCGTAATTTATTTTTTAACATATTTTTGTAGGTCATTGAAATGGAATTTGAATGGTCTAAGGCTGCGTTTATGTTGGAGCAGCGATAAATGATAAGAGCGACGATAGTAGCAAAGCAACGAAAAGGTTAACATTATTTTATATGGAACTGTTTATGTTGAGGAAAGCATAAAGTTCCATATGAAATAATGCTAACTAACCTTTTTGTTGCTTTGCTACTATCGTCGCTCTTATCGTTTATCGTTGCTCCAACATAAACGCACCCTAAGTCACATTTTGATACCTGGAATAATTATGTAAATATTGCTGTTTAAAGATTTGAATGTGACATCAAACTGGCAAACAGTCATGTTGTGGCTATCTGTAGCATTATATAAGGTACTGATTTATTACTTTCTTAAATCAAAAGGCATGCCAATACCGTTATATTATGATGATTATTTTAGTAGGGATTTAAGATTGTTACCATAAATACATAGGATGAAATATTCATATTTTAAATTTTTGTTTTTAAATCCTAAACATTTTTAAATTTAATAAAGTGTAGAAGTCAAACTTGTTCTTTTGGAATTATATTGTATTTTTTTTAAATGAATCCATTACCTATTAGACCTTACCAGTTCGAACCCACTCTTGAGAATTTTGAGAAAGTACATAAGTAGTGACAGTGATTCTAACAAATATGTAGATACCACACCAAGAGCAGGACAAATTACTTTGTATAAATGTGGAAACTGTAAAGAGATGTTGACTGATGAGGAAAGCGTGTGTTGTAGTGACAAAAAATGCGTGAAAAAAATTTGTTTTAAAAACAAAAAGCCGTTTTCAGAAGCAATTGCTAACTGAAGAAAGTTTTAAACAAAACCTGGCGCTATATAGCATACAAACAATTCATAGCGTGGATAAATGCATGGACATTTGCAGTATTCTAGCCACATAACAAATCATTTTTGTAAAAAAAACTTTCCCTTTTCTTAATTGTTTTTATTATTTAAACTCTTTTTACAACCGTATGCACTACAACTAGGCATTTTTAAATTAAGTTTAAAACATAATTCTAAAAACTGCTAGTAAAAACACCACTTAATGCAAACACAATGCATATAAAACTCAAGCTTTTGTCATGGCTGGTTGCCACACTGACATCACACACGTCTCATTTATTGCTCATAACTTTCTTATTGTGTCAGATAAATTTCAGAGAAATTACACACGAATATAAATACCTAAAACCTTCAATTTGAGACAAACTTGTTTTTTTGTGTTGTGATCCCTTTTAATAATAATAATAATATTGATAACCACAATAATTTCCTTATTTCCATACTTTGTATTATTAACACTGTATTAAATAAAAATTCAATTAACTGAAAAGGCTTCAGTTCACATTACATATTTCAACAGATTGAGTCTCTACTATGTTTGAATAGTTGTATGCAGTTCTTTAATTTACATAAATCCTAATGGACTTTTTGTAATAATGAATTGAATTAAACAGGTGATCTCGAAATGCAGTTGGAACGCATTGTTGGAGAAAGATCTAATGCACATGAGTCACTAATGAAAAAAGAAAATATTGCTGCCAATCTTGAATATGACAAAAAGAAACTGCAAGATGACATAAAGAAAGTTAGTAATATTTTACTATTAAGCATTAATATGTTACTTTAAATTTAATACTTTAGCTCCAAGATGAAAAAATGGCATTACATTGTCAATGTAATGATCTGCAAAATGATATTCAAAGTTTACGAAAAGAACTTTTGCAAGCTGAACAAGCTCGACTTGATTTAGAAGCTGATAAACAATCTCTCAGTGAACGATTAAAGTTCTTAGAGATAGACAAAGGAAAGGTAAAGATTATATACTTTTGTTTTATAGAGTAATTATAAAATGATTCCCCTTTAGGTGGAAATGGAATTAGGACAGGTGGTTAGAGAGAGAGCTGATTTAAGCAATCAGCTTACTGTTTTAAATCGTAAAAAAGAAGGTTTAAATGAAGAACTCATGAGAAGTAGACAACGACTTGAACAAGCTAATGAAACAAACGCTCGAGTAAATAGAAATTTAGAAGAATTGGTTAAAGAATGTGAAGATAAACAGGTAATTTTGACATTTTGAATAAATTCTATTTTTAATAGTAAACTGTTAAACTGTTAAAAGAAAATTTTCAAATGTACCTTTATCCTAAGCTAATGTCTCGATTACATTTATTTATAGAAAATTTACATAACTGAGCTTAATTAAATCTTTTCAGTGTCAAATAGATGCTTGTGATAAAGAAGTACAACGACTTCAAGAACAATTTGCAGCCTTGAGAACAGAGAAAGAAGCTTTAGAGGCTGTACTTTTTGACACCCAAACAAACCTGGAGGCATCTGATGTTAAAAAATTCCAACTTGAAAAGGAACAACAAGATCTTCTCGTCAAACAAGAAGCACTGAAAGGACAAATTGCTCGACTTACTAAGGATTTAGAAAGGTCAGAGAAACGATGCCAAGATACGAAAACTAGTCTTATGCAACAAGCTGGAAATAAAGAAGCAGAATTTCAACAGATGATAGCCAAATTAAGAAACCAAAATGATGAAAATATTAAAAAGTTAACAGAGGAACGTGAAAAGATTAGGACCACTCTTGAGAAACGCTTACAAGATTCCTTGTATCAGCTGAGAAATGAAAAAGATGCTGAGATAAATAATCTACATGAACAACTTGCAAATCTACAGAATCACATTGAAAATGTTTCACAGCAACATGAAGAATTACTGCTTAGAGCTGAAAATGATAAGCAACAAGCTCTTCTTATTGGTTTGTAGCTTTTTCTTCTTCATTTAGTAGTAATCTACATAATACTTTAGTTCTACTTTGAATACAGGGTGATTTATTAACTTTCTGACAAACTTTGGCAGAGAAGGCTATTTAGAAAAAGATTTTTGCTTGTCTAGCATTTCCATTACAAAAAAGTATGATATAAAAGACTTGTTAGTATCATAGTCGATATTATTTTTGTGTTTCGTCATTACTATTGTAATTTCTTTTTCTTAAAACCAAATAAGCTTTCATCTGCCAAAGTTTGTGATAAAGCCAATAAATCACTCTGTATAGATTTCTTGAATAAAACAGTCCTCATTTCTATGTACAACCAAAGTAATTTAAGAAAAAACCTGTGACAAATCCAGAAGCCTATGTTCATGCATAATCGTTTACCCTCATTCATGCTGTTTGAAATTTGAAATATAGCCCATGCTGTTAATAACTATCAGCTTTCATGATAATCATTATTTAAACATATTACTCTCTTTGGTGATATCACTAATAGGATATTTTGTTAAATTTTTTTATAAGTTATTCCATTCTTATTTTTGTGACCTAATTGAAATTTTTCATATCTTTAAACGGTGATGCACAAATGAAGGCTTCGGAATGTCTTGGAAACTTTTTCTTACTTCAGTTATAAAATCTATATTCCTGTTTATATCTGTGAATTTATTTTCTTGTTCTTATTTGAAACATTTTTAATTTTTCTTGTGCATATTGAATAATACAGGTAGAACCGTAATTTACTCAGAAATGGTCTGAAATCACAAACAACTCCAATACCTCCAAGAAAAGTTAAATAAGATTTCAGATACAAGTAAGAAAATTAATATACAGATACATATAATAATTACATATAAGAACATTTAAGAAAGTACACAAGAATAAGAATCTTTATTTCATTTACTTTATGTAGCTCATCATGATCAGCAAGCTCTTCAGGAACGTCTTGAAGCAACTCGTAGAAAACTTGAACTAGAACAAGAAACCTTAGAAAGATTGAAACGTGAAGCTAATGGAAAGTTTGACCAAGATAGAACAACTATCAATCAACTTAAGGATGAACTTAATAAATGTAGGACAAGACTCGAAGAACTCAAGTAAGAGTCTTTTATTTTTATCAATTGCAATTCTCTAATCTTGCAATGTATTATTTTTTTTCTGCGCTTTACTGAATTCTACAGAGTATACAATGGAAGAATTTTTGTTTTAGTTATAGAAAAACTTATAAGAAAAAAAATTCCAAAAAGAAAAAATGCTTAATTACTGAATTTGAGAAAGAACAGTGTCCCATTTTCGATGTATTTTTGGGTGTCTTAATTATTATTAAAGATGTAATGATGCTGTCTGCACTGTCTACTGTAATTTTTTAAGGCAAATTAATTGATAAAAATGAAATTTGATAATTTGTTTTTTATTTCTGTATCTTAAGTAAGAATTCAAAATTTTTAATTTTCTCAACAGCAACAGTTTTGGAATAATGAAAATAGTTATTTGTATAGAGTGATTACTAGAGAACATAATAGAGAATATAACAACATTTAAAATTTCCCTGTTACCCATGATTTCCAAGATAGAGATTTTTAATTTTTCTAAATGCAAGTGACTCAGAATGAGAATCAAAAAAGCGTTTGATATATTTATTTTCGAAAACATCAAGAATATTTCCAGAAACATGCATGACACAGTTACCTTAAGAAAGAGATTTTAAAACTGTATTAGAACTTTAAAATTAGAAGCACCCTTTATTTGAGCCTCTGTCCACTTTTACTGGATTTCCAGAATCCATGAGCAGCTAGAAACAAGGAAACAACTTACTGAATTGTGTTTATGAAATGCCAGGAAGTACAATATGTTGATTTTAAAATTCAAATATAATTTTAGAGTAATTATCACTCAGATGTAAAATAATAATAATTAACAGATTTATATCAGCACAAAATATCTTGTGCATCCCATTTTCAAAAATTGCTTTGCGACTACAAGTAGCAAAAGTACATTTTCTGGACTATATACAAATAATATTTGTTTCTAAGTTTAAATAGGAAATGTGTTCTTGATTCAGTTATTGACTTTTTGCGGATTGCAGTAAAAATCTTAATTTAGCGTTAAGTAAAGACTAAATTTGTTACTGGTTGTATACAGTGCCCTTAGAAGTCGCGCATAGGTTCATTATTGTAATAAGTAATCACACAATTCGGAGATAATCAAGAAAACGTATGAGAAATGTTAAGCCATTGTCAGTGCTATTTTAAGTATTTGAGCATCCCACGGCCTGTTATATGAAAGCATCCCTGGATTCAATTATCTTCCTTACTGCTTTAACTGTTTTGCTTTTGATATGCCCCCCAACATCGTGGCGCCTAGGCCTAAGCCTCAGACCTTGGCAACAAAATGGCCCTGGCAATTGTTTCACAAAGACAGAGTACTATGGTAAACAAATTTGTTCAGTCTTAATTTCCATTGCTGATATTTCCACAAATTGTTTGACAATTAGCTCAAAATTGTGGCATTAAGTGAAAGAATAATATTAAATACCTCTTCCATTTTCTAAACTATTTGTCTGATGCACAGGATTCTGTGCTTGCTTTTTAGTTTAACTAGAAGTAATTTCACTTTTTTTATCTTAAATGTAACATTTTGTTATATTTCCACGTTTGTATATTGAAGTTTTGTTTAGATAATCTTTTAATAAATGCAATATTTTGTAGAGCAAAAGCTGAAGAAGAAAAAGTGAGATTAGAAAATCGAATTGAAGAAATACGTATCGAACGAGATGCTTCTCAATCGGAAGCAGAAAACTTGAAAGTCCAGTTACATTTAACAGAAAATAAGGCGGATGATATTAATAATCAATTACATGAAACTCTGAGGAGATACAAAGAATGTTAGTATAGCCTATTTATTATATCTGAATGTGCTTCTTAATTTTAAAACATTGTAGCTGAAAACGCATCTGAGGCTTTACGAAAAGAACTAACAGATGTACGTAGACAGTTAACAGATAGCAACTTTGAAAAAGAAAAATATCATGCAACTAATAAAGAATTACGAGATCATGTGAAAAGAAGTGAAACAGAAAAGAGAGAACAAACTCGTCAAATAGAGGAGGCTTTCCAGAAAATAGCAAGTAAGTCATTTCTGTGTTTAACATGCACTAAAGCCAATGAGTATGTAATTAATGAAAAAACTTTTTTTTCTCTTTATATGATTTAATGATTACTAGTTATTATTATTTGTGCAATACTTATGATGAATTCCATAATTTAGTTGAAGAAAATTGGTTGCCGGAAGCATTCAATTACATTAATAAAAGCCCACTTATTAAATATCTATCTAAGGGTGAATGTAAAGGAATATCCAATCATATTTCCCTTTTTCTATCTATTTTATTAAATACACAAAACATGACATGGCTTATTTTATATACTTTGTTTGTTGCAAAGAAATCTAAACAGATGGTTACTTCCCATTAAAAAGTTTTATCAATATACCCATCTACAAATTGTACTTACTTCTGACAAAGACTATGTTTACTTAAATAATTGTTACTAATTTCTAGTGACTTTTTTTATTTAACTGTCTTTAGATCTGGAAGAAGTAAAATTATCATTGGAAAATGAAAGATCTCGTCTTCAAAACAATATTAGAGAAGTAGAGAAAGATCAGTTACATACAGAACACAAAGTACAGTCACTACAAGAAGAGTTACAAAGAACTCAATCAGCCAGTACTCAACAACAGGCAGAAGAAAAAGAATTACAAGCACGACTTCTTAATGAAACCGAAGAAAGAGAAAGAACACAACAAGAATTACATCAACTGAAAAAACAGGTTTATAATAATTATTTAATCATTTGTATAAGTATTACTTTAAATATGTCTTTAACTTTGTTTTATAAAAGTTGATCTCTTGTAGATGGCTGAGCTTGAAGATCATTTACAACAAACTCGACAAGAACTTGGCCGTACACGCTCACATGGTGCTCAACTTGAGGAACAATGGCATTCTCGTGAACAGGATCTTCTTGTGCATCTGGAAGATGCCAGAGGAAGAGAAAAACGACTTGAAGATCAAAAACATAACTTGGAAGTTTGTCTTGTGGATGCAACTCAACAAATACAAGAACTAAAGGTAGTTCATATAAAAGAAAGAAATTTAGATTGAATGCTTACATCTACTTATTATAGGCAAGATTAGGTGGTGCAGAAGGCCGTGTTAGAGCTTTGGATGCCCAATTAGCTCAAATGGAAACATCTAAACGTGATTTAGAACAGAAATTAAGTAGTGTGATATCCACACTGAGACGTATTGCTGGTATACAGTTAGATGGTACTGTTACTATGCCTTACAGACTTCTTAGTCCTTCTAGAAGATGGAGTCCTGCCAGATGTAAGTTAATTCTATAACTTTGCTTATATGTTTTTATTGTTTGTAACTTACATATTATGTCTCTGCAAAGATGACAGGCACTTTCCCTTATACCGTCTCCAGCACAAGTTTCATACATAGTTAAGATGCATATAGTCACTTTATATTTATTTTTTTATTTATATTAATGTTTCACAACTAATTATAATGCCTTTTCTGAGGTTATTCACTTGTTTTTATCTTTTGCAGTGTTTGAATAATGGTCATCAACAGTTTCCTATTGTTTATTAAAGGACTTTACATCATTTAGTTTTATACCCTTACATGCAAAAATTTATAACCACTAGTAAAAACCGCCCTTTCTGTACTCCTAACTTACAATTAGTGCAAAAATGAGTTCTTTTTTTAACCTGTGCAGAAAACTGCAAGAAAAGTCTGTAAAAATGTATGATTTAAAAAGATCGTTGATGACGTCATCACTCAAAGCTGCAAAAAATATAAACAAGCAAATAACATCAAAGAGTGCTTCTTAACTTGTTGAGATACATTCATTCAGATCATTCTTTTATAGTGGATATTTATGGACCTAAAAGTTATGCATGGTACTTCTGCCAAACCATCATAAGAATCTAAGTAATAATTTGTTAAACTTTAACTATTGCGCATCACCATGTTTAAGCAATTTTAAGTAAAATCTATTATAAACAGTTTCCTAGTAACAGACACATACATCTTGACTAAACCTTGTAGGATAATCCTTATAACATTGTAAGTGACATTTCTTGCTTTGGATGTCAGTCATGGTGAAGAAAATAATATTTTGTTGTTTTAGTAGCTTATTAAGTTGAACAGAGTATAGTATCATTTTTCATTAAGGTAATTGACATTTTTAGCTCAAGAACCTGATGGTATAGTGGACGTCGATCCAGAAATTGTACGTAAAGGTGTACGCAACTTAATGCAACAAGTAGCACAAATTGAACGTGAACGTGTAAGTTGCAAATAATAATTTTTTGTGTTTTAATTAATAATTTAATTTTGTTACTCCATTAAGGATGACTATAAAACACAAATATCAACGGTAAAGAAACAATTAAATGAGGCACATGAGACCCAAAGTAAAGGTGACAGTAAACTTAATAAAGTTCTCCATAATTTAAAATCATTACAGGAAGAGAAAGGTAGCCTGGAAGCAAAACTTGGACAAAAGTCTATAGCTCTTCAAGCACAAGTATGTACTCCAATTAAATTTTTTAAAATTAAAATCAAGTTAACAACTAATTTATAGACTGATGCGCTTCAGAAAAAAACAGATGAGGCTCATCAAATGCGAGATAGAATTGTTTCTCTTGAACTCTCTCTTAATGCTGGAAATGAAGAAAGATTACAATATGAGGTACCATCATACACTTTTTAGAATATTTTAGAATATTCTGCTTAATTGCATTCTCTTTAGGATAAAATAGAAAAACTAAAGGCATCACTTGCACGACTTGAAACAGAGAAACACAATCTACAGGATGAATTAAATCGCACTGAAAACAGAGCTACAAAATTGGAATTACAACGCATGTCTTTAGAAGGTGACTTAAAACGTTTACAAATGATGTTACAAGAAAAAGATACAAGTATAGAAGTAAGTCTTCAGTTACAAGTTTTTATTTTTTGTCAAGAATACATTCAAAAAGTTGTTTTTAACAAATTGTGATAGTATTTAAATCTTTTATGAAACTTTCTCTTTAATTAATATTATTATAACACAGGTTCTCAGAGAAAAGTGTGATAATCAAAGTCGTGCTTTGGCAAGTCTTGAAGAAAGATGCGTTTCACTTAAATCGACAATTGATCAGTTGAATCTATCTTTAGAGAGATCATCTGGCAATGAAAATGAAATGAAGATAGAGATTAACAGACTTCAAAAAGTACTTTTGGATACTTCATCAACTTCTCATTCTAATGCTGAAAAATTGAAACAGGTAAATCATAAAACTTCAAAAATGATTTTTATTAATCAGCAGTTATATTTGATTTATTCATATGTGCTCCTAATATCCAATACACTCTATTCCAAATCTATCTAAAAGCTTTGCCTTTTGAATAGATCTGAAATAGAGTGTATATGCATACAGAATTTTTTATTTAATTATGTAGTTTTTACTTGGATATGTATGCTAATCTATACTATTATGTAATGCTATCCTTTTATCGGGTGATAGTTGATAATACAATAACTAATAGAAATTTTATTTTGAGATCTTATCAGAAGATTGATCTTACTCAGTATAATATAAGAATAACAAATAGAGATACAAATAAGTTTTAATTATATACCAAAAAAATTTATTTAAGTGGAGAATATATTTCATTTATTTACTTACTTTATGGTAGCAACTTTCATGCAGCTTGCATTAAACATTTTATTTTCCATTTTAGCTTCAAAAAGCACTAGCAAACTCAGAAAATGAGCGTCGTGTAATAGCAGAACGTTACGATGCCAATCAACAGAATTTGGCTGAATTAAGACGTAACAATCAAGTTCTCCAAGATCAGTTACAAAGAGTTAATACAGAATTAGCTAATAATGAAGTTCAGCGAGCTGGACTTGAATCACAATTAAGACTAGCACAATGGCCTGCTGATAGTCCTGGCAGTTCACGGGATGAAGAATTACTAAGACAATTACATTCAACTCAACGGGAAAGAAGCGAACTTAGAGGAAAGGTTGATTCGCTTACTACTAAAGTAAAGTTTTTTAATAACAATTTAAATTTTATCTAAATATAATACAATAAATATTTTTTATAGCTTCATCAGATGGAGACTGATAAACGTAATTTAGAAAGACAACTTGCAAAAGGAAGTACAATTACATCAACAACTACTGCTAGAAGTAAATCTTATGAACGACCTGAAAAATATGACACTGATACTACTATGGAAAGTGATAGATTAGAACAAGAAAACAGAGAGCTACGTATGAAGATATCCAGATTAGAAGCAGAATTATCAGAGAAGGAAGCTGAACTTAAACGACTGAAGGGTCAAAGACCAACTTCTTCTTTAGATTCTAAATTTGATAGGGCCGAAATTGAACGATACAGAGCTGCCCAGTTACAAGCTGAACGTTTATTAGAAGCACGTGAACAGAGCCATCGACAACAAGTTGCTAGATTAGAAAACCAAGTACAATTATTAAGAGAACAGCTCAATCAGGAAATAAAACGAAGGCAACAATATGTATTAAGAAGTACTAGAGCAGGGCGTGAAATGCAACATTTACGACAAGCATTAGGAGATTCTTTGCGTACAGTTTCACAGGATCCATCCTTAGATGCTTTGCTTCTAGAACATGAGGCTAGGAAGTTGGATAGTGCACTGTCTCATACTGCTAGTTTACCTCCTGCATTGCCATCTTCTTCTTATGAAAGACGATCTATGACGCCACAACCAAAGTAATTTTTTATTTAAACATTTAAAAACGTTACAGTTATTTGACTGTGGAATAAGTAGAAGAGTAATTTGCAGGCAGGTTTGTGTTCAGTTCATCTTTGCAGTGTAGTCATTTTGTTTTTAATCAATATGCTTACAATGGGCAATGATCAGTATTAGGTGAACACGTAAAGTAGTTCCTTGGTTCATATCAGTACGCAGATTTTTACGAGGAATTCCAGCCTTTTATTTCTGAATGCATATTATGATGTTAAACTCACTATATTGTATTAGAATTATTTTCAGTGGTCTTAACTAATTAAGCAGGACCATTATGAAAAGGGAGAGATACAAATTATTGAATTTTAGGAGTAAATAGGATGGACAAGAAGACATTTTTTGAAATTGTGAAGTGGGGCACATCATTGTGCAATGTTTATTTGTTGATAAGACTTTTGAGCTCAAATTCTCTCTTTTGATGGTCCTGCATTCAAGCCTTTTCAAAAATGGTTACTCTAAAGAATATGAAAGAATTAGCACAATATAGTAGATTTTATCATTTTTGAAAATTTTATATTTGCAATCTATTAATTAAAAAAATTGTTACAATTGCATTTAAAAGCTTATTCAGGATGGAGGGTAGTTGCTTGTAAGGTTTGATGTAGGTTGTAATAAATTCCATTTCTCCTGTTTGGAATCACAGCAAAATGAAACGGTCATTCTTGTTCAACATTTTCACTGCCATTTTTATAAGTTGCTCAACTATTTTTGTATTATCACTAACATACTATAGAAATTACATACATAAGTCAATAAAGAAATTCCGTCCACTCTTTATGTAACTATTTATTTCCTAGTACCTACTACATATTTAATTTCTTATGTAACATTAAAATGCACTATAATTAATTTAGTGTCACAATATATAAACATTAATATACTTTATTATTTTTTTCATTTTTATGTGATATTATGTATTATGTATGAGTATTGATTTGTTAATTTATTATAATTGGAAAACAACCACTGTAGAAATAAAATTCTTCAAAATATTTAACAAATAATTTTATTTTCACAAACAAATTTAATTCCTAAATGCGTGAGATTTTTACAACTGACCTGCAAAACTAAATTGTTAGAAGGGTTAGAACAATGATATAAGATTAAGTAAGGATTATGCCCCCACTATATATTTCCTTTAAGGGCATTTGAAGCCAGGTAGCTATCTTCTAGAAACATTGGTTCGCAGTGTTTTGTAACCAAGTTTACTGATTGATTCTTTATTTATATAATCTAATAAGTGAGGCAGTTTTGATACATATTATTACTAATACATCATGGGGGCCACCCTTAAATTACGTAACGCAAAATTGAATGATTTTTATACCCCCCTCCCTCCTTATAACGCAACCATAACGCAAGTTCGAACCCCCCCTTGAATATTACGTAACGCAATACTCTAAGCCCCCCCCCCTACATTTAATATAAAAATGTTCTAGTTTTTTATTGAAAAAGATTTTATTTGAAAGGAATGCATCGAAGTGGCGTGCGTGTGACCGTTGTGGTCTACACACAGACTGTTTGAGTTCAGACAAGTAAATATGAGTTTAAATAATATTTTATCAATAACATTTTATCGTTACGTAACGCTACTCTTGACCCCCACCCCCTCCTTGGTAACGCTGCATAACACAACTCTGGATCCCCACCCGACCCTTGAAACGTTACGTAATTTAAGGACAGCCCCATGGTAATGTGTAGTGCATACAAATGTTCTAATTTAAGTAATACAAAAATGCCAAGAATTACTTCTTATATGTAGGTAAAAATAAATAAGCTGAGATGTGATTTATTTATGAATATCTTAAAAAAAAGGAGTGACAAATTTTAAACTCTGTTGTTTATGTTGGTATACAAATTTATTTGTGTATGTTGGTATCACTGTGATCTGCCATTCTTGGAATTACATATGACAGATAAATTTGAAAAAGTGACATCAGACGGTGTAAAACAGCGAGTATTTATCATGAAGCTGTTTCATTAGTTTGGAAATGTAATAAGTATTCAAACAAAGTGTCAACAATGTTTTAACGTTAGAAATTCAATAAGGAGTTTTTGCAGAATGTAGGACGATAACGTTATCATTTAATCAACGTTATGCAACAATCCATATTGAATTTCTAAAGTTAGAATTGTGGTCGGTAATTTCTTTGATATGTAATACACTTTTAATCTTATGAAACTGCTTCACAACAAATTCTATTTTACACCGTATGGCATTTTTTCAAATTTACGTTGGCATGTGGAACTGATGTGAAACTTTAACAATAGTCAACCACAGTGATACCAATATAAACAAATAAATTTGTATATCAACATCAATCAATCAACATAATAAACAAAAGAGTTTGAAACTAGCCACTCTTTTTTTGAAAGCCCTGGTGTATCAAACCATTTTAATTTTTAACAAACAATGTAATTCTTATGATACTGACAAATAAATGATATTTGTATACTGAAACTTGAATAAGTAAAGCGCACTACTATATCACATAAGCGCAGTGTTATCATTATCAGTTGTACAAAGTTGCAGATTATGAAAATTAATGAATTGAAGAAAAGCAGCTTTATCACATTTTCAGTAAACAGTAAGAAAACTTATAAGTTCTTTGTTAAGTTTTTTGAGCACTAAGTGTCTTGGTAAATAGTGTTCTTTAGCATAAAATTTTAACAATTATTTTCTAAAAAACCAGATGTCAAAGAAAAATTTAAATAGCAGATTTACGTCTTTAATTTATAATGCAAGTTTCTTGTATACTTCATGTAAGATCTTTTTATTATCTATACAGGGTGGCTGCAAAATTGTTCACTAGCCTATAACTATTTTATTCAAAGATTAGAGAGGGATAAGATTGGAAACGAAACGACTACATAATTTCTAGCGCCATCTACTGTCTCAGACGTTAACACTATTGTCACGTGATACTTAATATCTACGAAATTTATTTTACCGACACGACCGTGATAAAGGTTAAGTCTAAGTCTCCAATGTGTTTTATTTGTATTTCGTCTCTCGTACGTGGTGCCTTGCTTTCCTTAATTTATCTTTTTTTAAAATTCTCTTTTGTTCTCTACGATTTTGTTCAAAAAACAGCCTTTTTTAAGGCTTTTAAGAGATTGCAGTTTGTGGATATGTAAGTAACTTTTTTGATTTTTTTAATTTAAATATGATTTAACATGCTCATTGCTAACCTAAAATAAGATGATGCATTTACATTATAATTTTATAAACTATGTATTTTTTGTTTTTATTGCAGTAATCTTGAAGATTTGTAATTATCACTTGTCAAGAACTGGTGTGAAATTGTGAAAATGAGTCGTGGTTCGTATTTCCAGATATTGTTATAATAACAAATTCGACAATCCTGAGATAGCTTTCTTTCAACTTCCAAAAACGCCTTCAATGTAAGTTATATTTTTTGTTGTATACTTAATTATGTACAGCAATCATTTAAACTTCTTGTCTAGTAACCCAGTCGTTTGATAAAACATATTTTTGATAGAAAGTATTTAAAACTAAATGTCAAGTTAATTTGATATTTAAAAGTCAATGTCAATTAACAAATGGGTTCGTCAATAAAACGAAGAATTTGAAAATGGGAAATGGCAATATTTGGTGCATTTTTGTTGTTATTAATTGACATTGCCAAATCGATTTCACATTTTTTTAGTTTTAAATACTCCATCAAAGACATGCATTGTAATATTTGTTATTTTCATAAGCAGAATTGCATAAAGTATTTACCTGTACAGAATAAATTTGAAATTTACACAATACACCTAACTACATTTAGTTTGATCACTATCTATTTCATATTAATTTCATATTACAGTTGATGCCGTGTAGACTCCCTCTACTCTTAAGAAGTCTAGAACCAGAAACCCAAAAGTTTATTCACCAAGAACAGCAAAAAGATTCTTAAAATATAAACTCAAAAGTAATGCTCTAAGATGTAAGTTGTTTAGAAGAAGAAAGAATCCAGTGTGTATTTGTGGCAATAAGGGAGATGCTATTTCTAAAAACCGAATTAAAGTAGCAAGACTAATAAATGAATCTAAAAACTTTCTAAGTGAAGAAGCTCACATATTATTCACGCATCAATTGAAATCGTTTTTTAAAAATAAGTACAACATGAGGTATACTGATGCAATGAAACGTTTGTGCCTCATGTGGTATTACTCGACACCAAAAGGTTATAAGAATTTGATGCAAACTTTAAATTTACCAACACCAAGAACAATAAGAAGATGGCAGTCTTGCATACAAATGAACCCTGGTATTAATAGCCATATCTTAGAATCGATTAAACTGTATTTTAAACAATTTCAAGGAAGGGAAGAACAGAGAAAATTAATTACTCTCATATTTGATGAGATAAGTTTAAAAGAAGAAATACATTATGATGCTAGTAAAGATAAGATCATCGGTGTTGTAGATACTGGCAAGATTCGCACCAATGATAAAGCGAAGACTGCACTTGTGTGCATGATAAAAGGAATTGTTTATAATTTCAAGTGTGTTTTAGGTTACTGGTTTCTGGGGGGGGACGTCTCCAAATATGAAGGAGATTGTTATGAATTGTGTAGATGCAGCTAATAGTGCTGGTTTAATTGTGAAAGCTTTGGTGTGCGATCAAGGGCCTGCGAATCAAGGCTTAGCAACTAAGTTGGGTATTACCACTGTAAAAACTTACTTTACATATCAGAATAGTAAGATATATTTTATATATGATGTACCACATCTTTTGAAGAGTACACGAAGCATGCTAGCGAAATATAATTTATTATACAAAGGCAAAGCTGTTAGCTGGTCCTATATTATAAAAGCAGTAGAGTCAGCACACCTTGTGCGACTGAGGCTAATTCCAAAAGTTGGAACAGAACATTTAAATATGACCAGCAAGAATCCAAATGTGCAGCAATTCGAAAATGGATTGCGTCATAATTATATAACAACTATCACAAAACTATCATGCAATTCAAATTGTGAAGCTGATTTCACAACATCTCTATCTATTTTATCAGATCTGTCCAAAAAACATAAAGAGGAATTAAAACAACCACAGAAAGCTGATGTATCAACGACCACTGCACTATTCTCAGATTCAGATATACCTGAACTCTTAGAGAACATATCCTTAACTGACGGTAATGCAATTTATTATGTTAGTGGATATGTATCTAAGAAATTCTTAAAAGTTGCATGCATGTGATGAGTGCAGAAACATTTTATTAGATAAAGCAAAATTACTAACTGGAGAACATCAACTTTTCACCTACTTCAAACAAAGTGACCAATTAGAACCTCATCAAGGACTATTGTTTGTTTCAGACGAAACTTTCCAATTTTTAAAAATTGTTGAAGCAGTACACAACGAATACTTTTCAAAATTATTGAATAGTATTTCTTTGACTGAAGATTTACTAAAAATTATTAAACAAAAACTGCATGATCACAATTTTTCATTTAATTTATGTTCAGAAGATTCCACTGAATTGTTTTTACAAACTTTTGTAAAAATGCGTAATCACTGGGCTACTCGCATTGAAAACAAAAGTAAAATAAAAAAAGTTGTAAATAAAAATTAAAAATTATAGATATATGTAAATGGCTTGTTATTTAGGTTAATTAATGTATTTCTTTTATTTAAGCAATGTTTTTAATTAATAAAGAGTTACCTTTTTCAAGTTTATTTAGTCTGTATTGGTGTACTGATAATCTTTATCAAGAGAGAAGGTGTCCTTAAGTGTAAATTATAAATTTATTTTTTCAAGATTATATTTTTCAAAAATTATTAGTTATACAGATTTTTATGTAAATCATTCCTGTAATAAATAATTTGATTTGCAGATCATTAATTACATTTTATTCTATAATTATATAAGTTAAATTATTTACTGAAGAGCGTTGGATTTGTAAATACAATACCGCCGATGACCAAATCCGCGTAGATTTAAATTTCCCGGTAGATTTCCGTGCTATTGCACGTGGCGCTCCCATAAATGATGGTGCCTCAAATGTTAACTAACGTTTAAAATCTGGTCGTTTTTTCCTATATAGTTCTTATGGCCGTTTCCTATCTTACCCCTCCCTAATCTTTGATTTTATTTTTAAAGATATGAAACAAATTCAAAGGTGAAAGTTGTTTGATGTAATAAGAGGCAACTTTTATAGGAAACATTTTTCCATAACATGCATATTTACTGAGATATATAGAATATTCCATACTTTTCAGACACCACGTATATATAAAATAGATCTACCATAAACGTTGATATACAGGGTAGTTTCGGTTAGTATAAACATTATAATTCATTTTAACATGGCATGCAGTGGTGTAAGCAAGCCCTGCAATACGGGGGAACCAACAAAAAGGATCCGCACAGGATATAAATAGCAAATCTTCATGTTACTTTTGAAGTTATGACTGAGTTAAATCTCGATGGGGGCCCATATGATTAGTTTTAAGCACAACCAAACACAAAAATGTAACCAGATATTTCTTTTTATTACTTAAACTACAAATAATATTGTAACTATTTTGTCTCAATTATTAAAAACAAAGAAATTCTAATAAGAGTCAGGAATGTTAATAAGTTCGTAACGAAGTTTTCGTCAAAATGGTATTAGTATTTCCTTCTTTTGTGATGTAAAATAACATGGTGTAAACGTCATTCACCCTGTATATGTTTTCATGTATTTTTGGTACTAGCCACCATCTTTGTGCCAGCTCAATGCTTGAAATGTATAGGATGACCTACCTTCCGCAGTACATTATTGTTATTATTTACGGACTTTGGAAGCATCGATTGTTACCGCGCCATCTGCTGTTGTATTTAGGAAATTGTAAGTTTGCTGTTACGTGCTATTAACAGCTGATTTATGGGGAAGTGTGTTTTGTAATAATGAATAATATGCAATTATAATAATTTCTTGTAGTCAATACTGTTGTAGAAACTTATATTGCAATTAGTGAATTTACTCTGGTTTTTAAAAAATACCTAATCTAACTTATGCACTAATGTTTGTGTTTGACACTGCGCATTTAGCTCACGCAGAAAAAATGTAAGCAGAACATAGTACGTTGCATTGACGCAAGGTCATTTGATTTTTGAATGGTGCTAAGAAAGGGGGAAATGTCTGTCAGGTGAAATAATGGCCGAAAGTGAGCCGGACAGCAACAATCGGAGGGTGGAAAATATGAAAGTAATTGCTAGTGGTCCGCGAGTTGTGACAATCAAGAAAACTGAAACAGGGTTCGGCTTTAACGTACGTGGTCAAGTCAGTGAAGGTGGACAACTACGGAGCATTAATGGGGAGTTGTACGCCCCTCTGCAGCATGTCAGTGCTGTCCTTGACCGGGGGGCTGCAGAACAAGCTGGAATTCGCAAAGGAGACAGGATTTTAGAAGTGTAAGTTTTTAATTGTTATTATGCATATGGTGTCATTACCTTGCAGTTGGGGTTCTGAAAATATTGATTTTTTATTTATTACCCTGACAATTGACGGAACTTGTAACAATTTAACGTATTCTTCATTGTTCCTAGAATTGTTAACAAATTTGATAACAATAAACGATTAGTTATTTACTGAATTCCTAGCTGAAATAATGTTCCTACTGAAAGAATTGAGAAATACATATCAAAGGTTATTTTTGAGAAACTTTTAATTACTTCTGCAAAACTTATAATCAGGCTAACAGAATTTATGGAATAGTAAAGTAGTAGCAGTGGTAAACATTGCTATCATCAACTATCATATGTACCGAAATGTGTATTTACTTTACATTGATAAAGTCCATGAATATTTTTCTTCAAAAGTTTTAATGAATTTTCAACACAAATGAATTTTGCCATTTCTGGCAATATCATTATTGTATTTCTTAATTGTATAATGATTAAGTAAAATTTTTATTAAGATTTATTCTAAAGAAAAGTTAATTACACTATAAAGTTTAATACACCTAACACAAAAAACAAATGCAAATGTAAATATCTCTTTAGTGCAATAAGTGTTGCATAAAATGTACTTACTAGGTGTCTTAAAACCTGTATATAAAAACATTTTTTTAATGTTTGTATTCAAGGACAGTGAGTGAATTATTTAGTTATTTTTAGACTACTTTTTTCTTTTTAATTAATTAAATCATAAAAAGAAATTCTTGGCATTTTAAAATTGCTGTTTTGATTATTACAAAGCAAAATAATCTGTTCGTGATAAAACTCACTTTTTAAATATTCATGACCAATTAAACACCAATGTAGTATTAAATGTAAAATAAGTGTTATCTCAAAAACCAGAAGCACTGTAAAATTTTAATTTTGACCTACAGTAATGAGTTGTCAAGTCGTGCTAAATATAGGGTTGCTCTTGATTCCCTATCTACATGTTTAATGCAAATTTATTCCTCAACATTCAAATTATTCTAGAGGTAGGTTGTAACATTGACAAAGTTTAGACAGAGGGGTTTGTAAAGTCACTTTCTATGTTAAAAATTGTCTCTATTAGAATAATGTATGAGCCTGAAGATTTTACATAAGATAGGATTTACAGATTAGTGAAAAGAGAATTAAATTAGAAAAACAGCATTAAATTGGACACACTTTCAGATAGCATTTTACGTGAAGTAATTTTATAATTAAAATGTAACATGTTTTGATAATTCTTTATGATAAAAAAAGAATTAAAAGCTGAGGAAAATATAACTTACTTTTAAGCTAGGATAAAAATTATGATATAGTAAGAAATATACATACATATAAAAGGCTAATGATCAATTTCAATAATGTATTTAATATATCTTTTCTCCATTCTATGATTATTCAATCTAATATTTAGAGACAAGGAATCGCTTTATATTTTATTTTTAATATTAATGAAAACTGAAATAACAAGTAATTATCAACACAAGGTGCATTTTGTTGCTCAAACTAATGATTGTAGTATTACAAGAATAGCTGTTTCTAGCCAATTCTATTAATTTTTATGAAACTAATTAAGAAGAATTAACAGAACAGACAAGAAAACCCATTTATGTGATACTAGAATAATGCATTATATTGAGCAGTATAAGATCAACATTAATGGCAGCTAAATATGTACGCATTAATTGTATTTTTTCTACAATTTTATAACTACAGATTACTTTAATATTGAAAGTGACCGACAACAGTAACTACAATCAAAAATTTAATAAAGATTTCTAAGGTATGATTAGTTTTACAAGAGGTGAGGTATTAGTCTGTGTTTGTTTTACTTACACCAACAGTGTAAAGGACTCCTGTATGATATAAATTGGATATAAAAAAATACATATAATTTATCAAAACACTTTGAGGAAAATATTTAAATAAGGTACCATATGAAAAGGTCAAACATAATGAATGGTAATGGTAATAACTAGGGTAATAATAGGTAACGCATAAAATATTTGTTTATGATTTATTATTCTTGGGATTATAGTACCTAGGTCATTTTGAAATAGAACTATTTTTAAGATACAATAATGATAAAACAATAACTATGAAGCAGTTGTTAATAATCATTGGCATAAGTACAGGGTGTTTCGAAAATAATGTCTGTCATCGTAGCAGTTACATGTCAAGATTAACCTTTGTTGCATACAACAAAAGTGCTATGGTTTTTGTTTTATTTTTAATAGCCTGAAGTTCATTTTTTTGCAGTTTTGTTTCAACAATCTGTCTCTGTACTAGGGATCGACCAATATGATTTTTTTGGCCGATTCCGATATAGCAGTGGCCGATACCGATATATATCGGCCTCAGTATTTTTCAATATTTATGACATATTCCATATTATGTTTCATGCAACTGCTTATATCGGCCATTTTTATGATCACCTGTTTCAGAAATCGTATTAGTAATACAACTATATGGAGTACAGCTACTACATCCTATTTAACCAATGATAATAGTACTAATAAAACGAATCGATAGAAATTTACATAAGACTTTTGGCATAAGTTTATAGTTTCATGAGATTAATTTCATCGTTAATTGTTACTAACAGTTGATGATTAATTTATGTAATTTTAACTATAATTTAATGCAGATCGTTCGTGATTATAAATTTTAAATTGTGATTGCTAATCGTTAGTTTAATTAAAAGCCTCGACAATGCTATATAAACTCTTAAAAACTGAGTAACGACCACCAAAACCTACATTGAAAATAGAAATGGAAGAAACAAAATTTTCATAAAAAATAAATCGTCATTGCCATTTTAATAAAGCGTGTGTATGAAACTTAAACTTTACAAAAAACAATAAGAATTATTTTTTAATCATATAAATGAACAATATTGCAAAGGTATAAGGTGCCTTTATTAAACAATTATAATAGACGGTTTGAATTTCAAAATCATTTTATTATACCGGATGTTTTACTGTTTTTTTAAAACTCGATAGTTGTTGCATACAAGTAAACTATTTTAAGTAGCACAGACCATTGATAAACTAAATTGCTGTTTCAACCCCCAAATCTAAGTATTTAAATTTAAAGTTTTCAGATGTGTAAAAAAGCCCACACGTGGTCAGTAGATTTAGCTGGCGTTTCAAAGAAAAGACCCTTTAGAACAGCCGAGAAACTATAAATTACAGATAGCAGGCGCTTCAACTGACAAATTTGTATAGGAATGAATATTGTTTTTGCTGTTTTCTTTCTTTTCTTATATTTAAGGAAAAATAACCAGTCGGCCCATATCCGGCCCTGACAGCAGATTTAGTTTTGTAGGGATCAGTCCTAGAAAGTACTTCGCTACATACCGATCCATTTCTAATAAACCATGGCTTCTGTAAAGGGAAAAAGTGCCTATTGGAAATATTTTTCAAAAAATGAAATGGCAGTTAGTGATAAAATATCTAGTGCGAGTTGCAAATTATGCAAAACAACAATATCTCTGTTGTTTTTTTTATATCGGTCTATATCGGCTTCACGGCCGATATAGCCGATATACCGATATATATATCGGTATCGGTCGATCCCTACTCTGTATACAGCAAGATTCTCAACTCCTTTTTTTGCTTTTGAAGGTTGATAGAGGGGCATAAAAGGGACTGATCTATGTTAAATTGCATTAACAAAATATGCATAGTTTCAGAGTTGGAATAACTGACTACCGTGTTTGAGAACTTCTGTACACAACCACATTTTGTAATACAATAATTGAAAAAATAGTGTAGTCTTGATTTGAAACATCTACCACAACTGAAACAATCAACCCTGAATAACAAAACAAGTAGCGTTAAATACATTAATTATTAGAAAACTGTAACAAATTTAAATTATGTTTAATAAAGTTGAAGAACTTGAACACAGTCTAGCAAAAACATTGATTGAAAATCTCTGTTGATAATTGGGCTTGTGTACGATGTGAGGGTTTTCTACATCCCAGTAGTGCATATTGTGAAAATTTATAATTTCGTTCCTTGTGAAGGTGGATTCATCACAATCCAATACATCCATTGAGAAGTTGGCATTCCTCAGATTCTGTTCCAAGAGCCATTCACAAAATTGAACAGAGTGTTCATAGTCCCTTGGTACTAGAGCTTGCACGTGGTACGGGGGGTACAGTAACTCTTCAAGTATGATCTGCCAAACAGTGGGTTGTGAGGTATTGACTTCCCAAGCAATTTGACACATTCTTAAAGTTAGGATGCCTTCTACTGGGAAAACGCTCTGCATACAATCATGCAGCTGCAGCAGCATTTTGTAGTGCTTCACCGTAAACTATTATCATGTCTAGAAATTCTTCATTTGTATTCATTCTTCAATTTGGCACAAAATGGAAAATTATGGTAGGTGATTTAATCAATTACCAACGTCTGGCACTACGCAAGAGGTACAGGATGATGAAATTAAACAAGTAAGTATTTCTTTTTTTGTAAGTAAAGTATCTAAAATGACAGAAGGTCACTCAGACAAGTTTTGTCCAAAGATCAAAGGCGACTACGAAGTTAGCTACTTTGGAGCCAGAAATGGTAAAATTAAAGTGACTAGATGAGCTATGCCTGCTGAATATGTTAGCAAAAACTTTCAGATGTCAAATGGTGGATCCAATTATTGAAAGCCGTATATCTTCAAAACTATGCATATTTTGCTAATGCAATTTAATGTAGATTAGTTTCTTTTATGTCCCCCTCTTACCTGTTAAGAGGAAAAAAACAAGTTACGAATAACCCTGTATACAAAGAGGTTTAAGAGCCTTTTTGTTTATATAAGTTTTATTTTATAATTCATCATCACTTTTTTCCACTTTTTTTGAACCTAGAAAATATATGGAGTGGTTGCACAAAAAAATCAAATCTGTTGTCACATTTAATCTTGCAATTAACCAATCAGATTAACTAATTTTGAAATCAAATGTGATTCTTTACAGCTCAGTGTGTCCTTCCCTTCAACATTTTTCTAAAGGTATAAGAGGGTTTATGAAAACTGAATTGGGTTAACCTGATCAGTTAAAATAATTGTATCTATGGTAATTAAAAATGATCTGGTTAATTCAAGTGAATTTTCATAAATGCTAATGATTATACAGGGTGATCAGTTTAAAACTTCCCACCTTGAATAACTCTTTAATTAGTAAAATTATCAAACATTGCTGAAACGCGTCGTTTTTGTTTTGGAGTGGGACATTTAATAACCTACTCTTAGTCAGTTGGGAAACTTTCACTCTCCCCCCCAGCCACCCCTCCTCAAAATTTTAAATGACACTACCTCAGTGTGATATATCATTTTAAAGGGTATAAGATTCTCAGTTTTTATCAATTTCTTGATTTTCAACATAAATTGTTATAAAATAATAAAAATAACATTATTTACATTAATTTAGACCTAATTTAACTATTTATCACAAATGGCTGCCAATAGAAAGGCCTATTTTTCATAACACACCATTATTATTTATGAACCTTGCATTCAGTTGTAATCAGAATAGAATGATGTGTTGAATTAATTTATCTAATTTGAATATAAAATATAATAAAAGATTGGTTCTAGTTGGAATTTTTCATTTAAAATAAGGTATTTTCATATTTTCAAACCATAACATCTTAAGCTTAAGTTAAACCTGTAATAGGCTTGAATTTGGCCACTAGATATTCTTGGTCTGTTTTATATCTTCAGGCAATGATAATGCACTTCTTTCATCTTCTACTATTGTGCCTTATTACATTTTTTGTGAATATATGGGGTGTCACGACCAGATAGTAAAAGTTATTCTGATCAAATATCCTAAAGAAACATCTGATTTAACAATTATCAGAACTTTGTATAATGTTTTTTTCCCAAAAAGCGATAGGCAGTTTTGGCATAAATTATTAGAACAGTTGATAATCTTTGATTTACATATGTCGGTAAAAAGATTGATAAAGCTAGAAGTTTTTCTTCTTGTGACCTTATCCTTGAATTATGCTGTATATGCTTGTTTATTATACAGTATGACATTGATAGTCTTCTGTTTTAAAGTTGCAGTTTTCATTATTATTATTTTTTGTTTCTCAGAATGGTCTCAAACATTTTGGTATTTATCAAGGCATTAATGGGGATGTGTCCAAACACCAAAAGACCTATTGAAAATGATTTGGAAAGTCCTGTTATGATTGTTTAATGGATGCAAAATTAATATAATTATTGTAAAATGTCCGTATTGTATGCTCTAGTGCTATTGTTGTTATGTTGGATTTAACTGGGCTATTGAGTGGAGTTTTACTGGAACCTGCCAATCTATTAAATAACTGAATTTATTCTAGACCTGGCAGGGTTGGCAAAAATCATGATTTTTTTAAAAAATCAAAAAAAATCTCGATTTGTTTGATTTTTATTAAATTATTATTAAAACTGGAAAAATAAACTTAGGGTGGAGAAGGTGTAACGCACATGAA
>VTPC01000929.1:0-90035 GCA_011009095.1 Ignelater luminosus
AAAAACAGTGTGGAAGAAGAAGAACCCAACAAGCCTTCAACATCCCACGACCCCGACTTTAAAGAAAAAGATGATCAATGTCACAGAAGAAGGCGGAACTTCTGGGGTCAAGGTTACAGCAATGGAATCTTCTTCAACGTGATGTCACGGTCTCCAAGTACAGACAACGTCAACGGGATCTGCTTCCTTTTTTTGAAAACAAAGACAATCTTGTTTTTTGCTGTGACATTAAAGGTTTGATGAAAAGATTGAATTTGAAGTATGATCCAACTGAATGGAGGCTATTCATAGACTCCTCCAAGCTTTGTTTGAAAGCTGTATTGCTTCACAAAGGCAACCTGTTGGTCATGCAGTTCACATGAAGGAGACTTATGCAAACATATGCTGAACATAAGTGGAAAATCTGTGGCGATCTAAAAGTCATTGCTGTATTCTTAGGAATACAATTAGGGTACAGTAAATACTGTTGCTTTTTATGTATGTGGGATAGTAGGGATAAGAAATCACATTATATTCAAGCCGATTGGCCTGCAAGAAATCTTAACTCTAGAGAGAAAAATGTCGTTGCCGAGCCTCTCGTGTATCCAAAAGATGTTCTTCTTCCACCCCTACATATCAAGCTGGGCTTAATGAAGAATTTTGTCAAAAGCATGAACCGAGAAGGTCAGGCTTTTAAATACTCGAGTGAAAACTTTTCTAGATTAAGTGATGCAAAAGTCAAGGAAGGCATCTTTGTTGGGCCACAAATACGTGAACTCGTAAAAGATCCTGCGTTCGACCTAAGTTTGGAAGGGGAAGAAAAGGAAGCTTGGGAAGCTCTCAGGGGAGTTATGCGTGGATTTTTAGGGAACAAAAGAGACAATAACTACACTCAGTTGGTGATAGTACTTCTACAAAAATACCATCAACTCGGATACAACATGTCCCTAAAAATCTATTTTCTCTACTTCTATTTCGATTTTTACCACCTAATTGTGGAACTGTCAGTGATGAGCACGGAGAAAGGTTCTATTAGGATATTTCTGTGATGGAATGGAGATATCAGGGCCGCTGGAATGAAACAATGTTTTCGGATTACTGCTGGTTTGTGTGTAGGGATGCTCCAGAACTCACTTTTAAGAGGAAAGCCAAAAGACAGCGATTTCATGAAGCCACCAATTGATTCTCTGTAGATCCAACCACCTGGTAGGTGTTCTTTTATCAATTCTAGAACTGTCATTTAAAAAAAAGAACTATCACACTTTTAATGTTGTTAGCATATGTAATTAATATTTACCGTGTTCTCTTAATCCTTTAAAATAAAAAACTTTCACCTATTGTATATCACAGAAACTAGAGCTAATAAAAATTGTTCTTTGTCATATTCGTTTTTCTCAACCCAAAATTAGTAAGAATTGACTCATGAAGTAAAGGAAACATTAAAAAGTTTTTTTTGTTGGGCAGTGCTATTTATCTAGAATGTTAATACGCATTATATACAGAACGCTTCAAAAACCAAGTGAAAACCGAGAGAACAGAAATTTGAATGTAATACGATGCAACAAGTACTAGAATACGAATGTATGTATCTACTTAAAACACTTTTGAGTTTCTATAATATTAGGATTGAAGGATTGTGCCAAATGACATTACGGAAAGCAACATTTTCGAAGTGTTAAAGAGTAAATTCTCCGAAGAGAGAATTGTGTAACGGTCACTTTTCGTTACCGTTCCATGTGGTTGCTCAATCTGAACTTTCAGTGTGTGGACTTTCAAAGTGCTTTTGAATCTTTTTATAGTTTCCTCTCGGGTGGAGAGCCTAATGTTTTAGCACTGAGAAGTCAACTGCATTCTTTAGCTTCTGAACACTTTTTGAATCATGTAAGGTTAACGAATTTTTCACTTAATTATTGTTGCTAGCGAGACACGAGCTATTTCTTCCATCTTTTAACTTAGCTCTATACTGGATTTTCTTCTGCAAGCCCAGGGGATTGATCGTCGATTTAGCTGTTCCGAGGGTGCACTAGCTGACCTCTTCTATCTGCTCGAATCTGTAGAAATCTTCGTGGAAAACTTCTGATTACAAAAGCCCGTAAAGACTTATTCAATCTTTTCTTTTATTTGTATAAATTTTTAATAACGTTAAACAAGATTAATTAAATCACGACGATGCATTCTAATGATTTCGGTAAACCTGTGATTTTTGTTGCCGTGCTATAATTATCATTTAGAGCGATTTCTTGTTCAACCTAAGGAAACGAGCGTTAAGTGGGTTTTGTGCGTTTGTTACAAGAAATTTTGTTTGCACACCCAGATTCACTTATTTTTCTTTTGGGTTAAATAAAAGTTTTTTAATTAGATTGGATTTTTGGCTGAATCATTAAATTTTTCGGATAATCAAATTCTTTTATTAATTATTTGATTTTCTTTCTTTAAGATTGTTACTTAATTAACTTAATTACTTAATAATTCTATTATGTACAGGGTGTTATACAAGCTTATGTGTTGTTATTTAAGCTGGGATATTTCTTGTTGTATCGTAAATTACTATAGATTATCTATTTATATACAAAACTGTTGTTGGTGATTTATAATTGGGTAGAATTTTGTTGTTACCTATATGTATATGTATTTACTTGTTACCTTTTGCATGTTTTTTGTGTTGCTTTGAACTAGGGCCCTTGCATTTTCTTTGGAATATACAGTGTTCGCCAAAAAATTTTATTGAATGACTGATGGAAAATTTGTTTCCGGTATCGGGTTTTGCTTACCCGAGAACCAAAAATGACCTAATCAAAAGTAATCATATGGTCTTTTTTATTCGCCAAATTTGACATTTTTAGAAAGAATATCCGAAAAATGGACTTACTTGTCCAAATGTTGAAAAAAAAATTATGAGAAAAACATGTTTCCTTTGCAGTTGTTTACCCGTATGCAAATTTTCAAAAGCCTACCACGGTTTTCATATTTTGCCCTTTATTTCGCTTTTTGTTTTTATTAATGTTTATTTGGAAGATGCGATAAGATATGTACAGTGTGATGCAATTGATTGAAGATGGTTTGAATTTGGCGCCAAGTTTAAATTATTTTCATGGTGGCAAATGGCAACAAAATATATAATTTGCAGGTAATTTGACGATTTACCCCGGATCACCCCGAATGCTTACCCACTATAGCCAATCTACCACGTGAAAAACTTCGGCACGAAGTTCAAACCATCCTCAATCAATTGCAATCACACTGTACATATGCATGCAATGCACGTCCTGATTACAAATCGGATTTATGTGTTTATCTGTATGAATGAGATGAACTTTGCACCAAGCATGCTATTTTATCAAAGCTCCATTTTTATTTTTTACATAAAAATAAAGAAAAGAAGATATTATTGAGATAGTAAAATGAGTATTGTGCAAAATGTATCTAATCAATAAGTGTTATGAATTAGATCGGATCGACTTTTATTAATTAACAAACAAGCAAAAGGGAAATAAAGGGCAAAATATGAAAATCGCGGTAGGTTTTTGAAAATTTGCATACGGGTAAAAAATTGCAAAGGCAACATTTTTTTCTCGTGACGTTTTTCAAAATGTATAATGTATACACATTATATCTGTACCTACATTTATGTAACATGCGATATAAAGACGCTTACATTCAGTTAATGTTCATGTTATACTAATTTTCATCATCTTTATTGTCACTTTCATCATTATCACTTAGTTTCTGCAGAAGTGATAATTTCTTAACTTTAACAGTTAAACTGTCTGGGTTTTTCTTTTTTATTGAACAAAGTGAAGAAATGTACGGGTCGAATGACACAGCAAAGTACATTCTCAATATTGGCTTTTCTAGAAGACCCCTTTGTGTTTTGTCTATAATGTGCTTATGCTGAGCTTCTGAAAACATGCCAATATTTTGTGTCCCGATGCGGGAATAGCGTACCGAGAATATAATTGACTACATAAATTTGCGGTATCAAACTCTTCTACATTTATTGCATAATCACTGTTAATGGCTTTCAAAATAGTAAAAAAACTAGTGATTATTTTTTCATCAACATCCGTAATTTGGGTAGATATTCTGGAATTTAAAAATAAAAGATTTTAAATTGAGACCTCGCATATCGAATGGCAAAGAATTATAAAACTTGACAGCATTGTATATAAAACTTCTCCGAAACAATAAAGACGTATAAAGAGGCATAGTGAGCATATAATTATACCGAGTATTTGCAGAGTGCACCTGTATCCCAGGTATCAATTCAGAACTAAGAGATGTAGAACTTTTTGTTGAAAGTAGAGTATATGTATACACTCCCAAATGATACTTCCAACGATTTTCCATGTTTAACCAGCCTAGGTCTGAAATTTTTTGCGTAACGTAACGACGTAAATTGTAAATAAATCGACACCAATTTTGCGTTTTTTGAATGCGGTACTTGTCACATCTTACTTTTGAATTTCCAGTTTAAGGCTTTACACTTTTGGTTTGTCTTCTGCACTTCAGCGTTGATAATTCAAATTCAAAGTACTCTTTTTTGGCACTTTTTTTAAAGCCACACTATTTATGTGCTATGATATCGCACCACATATAACAGATTTGTGATAAATTTATTTGTTACCATGTTACAAATCTTTTCCTCAACCGTTGTATAAATTAAATTAGAAAAAAAGCTTCGTTCATTTTATCAATTATAATGGTTGTTGCAATTAGTTGATTAATTTGAATCTTCATTAAATTAACCTCCTAGTAGTTGTTATTGCGCTTTTTTGCGAAGAGTAACTAATTTGACAAGTTTGAAATATCGTGTTGAGAACAAGCTAGGGTTTTTTCACATAATTATCTTTCCCAGTGCACTTTCGACGTACATGCACAACGGGACACTGCAAACCATAAAAAAATCTAATTATTCTTTATTCACATCAACTCCAAAACATAACTGCCATCGTTGTTTGTACATATAAGCTATGCTCACTACTTTCATTGCAGCCCCATTCAAAAATAAAGTTTTTGCATTCGTGCAATTTAAATGTGTCTTCGTGAGCAGCAACTAGGCGTTTAATAGTGTGATCTAACAAAACTTGTAACTAAATCTCTGTAATTCTTATAAAATCTTTATCAGGGTAGCATAGCGTTTTTGTCTTTCATAGGATGGATATATGTCACATCTTTTCGCTTTAGATTTTCCTCTGATGGACAAATATTGTTTTTTTGTGAAGTTCTTTTCAGTAAAAATGCAAGAGCTTGTAACGGTCACTTTTCGCTACCGTTCCATGTGTTTGTTAATCGGTACTTTCGATGTGTTCTGGTATTTTTTTATACAGTGTTTCCTCCTTCGAAGAGCACATTGAGAGGTTGATTATATATTTTTGTAACTTCTAGAGTGTTGAAATCAATTAGGGTTGACGAATTGCATTATTATAGTTATTGTAAACTTCTTGTTCTAGTTTTATGGTATTTGAACGGCTCTTAGAGGGATAATTTCTGTTGATTGGGTAAATCTTAGGATCCGATTAGTAGAAAGATTGGAGTGGATTATGTCGTTCGAGTAGGGTTAGAGATTTTAGCAATTTCGTGAGACTTTTTGTTTATTTATTTATTATACATCTTGGTATAGGTAATTAATTTAGTGAACCTATGTTGAGATTGACTATCAAATCACTACTAGTTTTTGCTAATTTGGTTCTGGATTAAATTTCTTTTAATAGAAATTGATTTGAGCATTTAAAGTTTCCTGCGGAACTTATATGAAATTGTTCGGATTGGTTGAGCGATTTATTTCGATTTGTGTGCCTTTTCTTCCGGAGAGGAGACGGTCGGTGGCCAGCGTTTCGCGCGGTCCTAGTAGTTGCGAGATCGCTGTTTATTGTGTGAAAATGCCTAAATATTAGGGTAAGTTATTTCCTCTTTGTTCTTCTTGCAGATGTTGATAGGGTTTTTTTTTTTGCAATCGGCTTTTTTGGGGAGGCCGTTTCTAAACCGAAGCTAAGATTTGTTTAGAAGTTTCTTCCGTGAATTTCTTTGAAGTAAGAAGATTAACCGGCTTTTTCGCAGCATATCTTCCTCAGGGCCCCGTTTTAAATATACGATCGCCGCACTGACTTTTGGTGGCATGCGGGCCCGCTACCAAACTTCTGAAGCTAAACATTATAAGAGTAATCCTAACTGCTACAGGATAGTGCGTTACGGTCCGTCTGTGGGAGAAGGACAACTCCTGCCTAATTCACAATCTTTATAACAATTTAACATTTCTAAATTACAAATAAATTTTATGGAAAATTGTCGATCACTAGCACTTATCAAATTTTATTATATCCTCCTACTATGTATAAATCTAGTGTGTATTTCTTTGTTGATCGAAGTTGTGTGCTTAACATACAAAATTATTTCTTGCTCTTTAGAAACTATTATCAGTACATGGAACGTTTATTGAAATTCTTGATTTTTTTCAACTGTTTTTATTATAGCTGTTTCACCTCTACGATCAGATCTGTATCGCAGCCGATTCTTCGGGGTAAAGGGTGCAAATTTTTTTTCTATGCTCGTTTCCCTATTATTGTTTTGAACTTTTTATTTATATCAGAAAACTTAATTTCTCATTATTAAATTTCTGTCTATTAGTAACACTCATAATTGAGATCTATAGTAGTAAATAATTTTTTGGTTTATTACAAGTTATAGATAAACTTTGATTTTAGGTATTATTGTAACACTTAATTTATTTCAGTTTCAAAATTTTGCTCTTGTTACATTTTAGATTACCAAAAGTGTGGTGGTAGATTTTTACCTTTTACCTTTTAGATACATTAATTTTACTTGTCCACTTTTATGGATAGTGAACTATACGATGAAGTATTTGTAAATGCTTACACTTTATCTCTTGAATTACTTCACTTATCGCATTGCATACAATAATGGGGGAAGATTACTTCCTTTACTAACCACCCAGAATATTTCTATAAAAATCTTGTTTCCATTTTTTTACACTCTAGTCACTTTTTCGACCACTTCCAATTTAAAATTACTTAAATATACCTTTTTTGTCGACCCTATTAGAAAGTAGGCTTTTCGACGCTCATTTTGTGGCAGAAAGTTGAGGATTGTATCTGAGCGGGAGGTAAAGTAATTTTTCCTCCCTGTAGTTCAATTTCTAGTTGGTTTTTTTCTTAGATACGTTTTGGATACTATGGATACCAGAGCTATGTTAGAATTACTTACAAAAGTAGATTCTTAATATACAACAACCTTTATTTAGATTTTTAATAAAGGTTGACGAAAAAATTATATGTGAAGCTCTGGAAGAAAGTATTTTTCCCTCGTTTTCGGGTCGTGAAATAAATGAGACACTCGGGAAAAAAAATATCACTTTTTTCCCTTGTAACACAAATAACTATTAATACACTACACAATATCTTCCGCGCAATTACATAAACTATATTTTGCAATACATATGAGTAAGGAGCTGTGGATCCAGAAACTTACCAAGAATAGTTGAAAAACTGTTGTAAATATAGATAAAGAATTCTCAAGTCAAACCGAAACGAAACAGATGTCACGGATAATATAATTCCAGAACTATTTTACGGGTTCAACTTACAAAACCACTCAAAAATGGGCTAGAAATGAAGCAAGAAGAGAACAGAACATTTGAGAAAAATAAAAGAGAACCCTAAAGAAATCTGTGCAGTCGAGCACGAGAAAAGATTTGTAAATTCGAAATTTTGGCAAGCTTCCATGTGATATTCGATTTAAACATAAACTCAATCTAGCGCTAAAATAAGGTAACAAGCCAGCGATGGGGCATGATTTCTATTGTGCTCTTAAGCCTTGTTTGAATTTTACATTATGGCTTATAACCGAAATTAAATCAATTTGGTTTAACAAAGCAATTAACAACCAGCATACAAAATTAAATTAAGATTGACAATAGAAAATTACATTTGCACTATTTCCTGTTAGTGATAAATATTTGATTTCTATAGAATGTGTTAAGCGTTGAACAATGATTGATAAGCATTTTGAATAGGATTTTTCCAAATAATTGTTGACCCTCTCCCAAGAAACAAAATTATCCTAATAATAAAAGTTGATGATTTTCAACTCTAGGACAATATTTATATTTGCATTTAGAAGTTTCTTAAAATAACTCCAAAAATCAAAATCACAATAATGGAAAATAATATTTGATAGTAGAAATTTCCACAAAATCTTCTTAGCATAAACACGCGTCTTTGAAAGGTGTTGACTTAGATTCTGCTAAAGCAAATAATTACTATTTTTAAGTGCTTGTTAAAACAGAAGAAGACATTAAAGAAATTTATAAACTCCTTTGATGATATACTAGACAGATGGAATTTCGCTTTAAAGCGAAATGTTTGTTAACATTACACTTTAATTTCCTCATAATACAAAATTAACGGAGTGTTTTGAAAAGGTAGATCTAGCCTTTAAGAGGTCTGCGAACTCTCTTAAAAGTGTTTCAGTAAACAATGTGAAAAAAATTTCAATTTCAATTTATTTTCGTAATAAAGATGACCTTATTTCAAAGTATCTTTAGAAATGTTTGTAAAATCTTTATTTCTTCCACCAATAATTACCTTTTAAAGAAACACCAATGTTGTTAGCCTTTCACTATTTTACAGAACTTACATCGGTTTTGTGGTTACATAAATTAAAATACTACAAAAAAATGAAAAGTTATATTAATAGTAAATTATATACCTCCGTTGGATCGTAAAAAAACAGTATTTATTTTATTATAAGATGCAGTTGCTGAGTGTACAGGGTGGTCTAAATTCGACCTAGAAAATATCTAGAGAGAGAGAGAGAGAGAAAGACTTAAAAATACTTGCTGATCTTTCTCTACTGAATTCATTGACACAATCAGAATTTTTTTAGCAATCATAGTAGACTCTGACATAGTTGAATAAGTGGTTTTTTCACTTTCAGCGTTTTACATCAATAGTTAGCATCAATTTAAATACCGTCTCTACATTGAAAAACTAGTGCAGTTAATCTGATTCATTTTGAAACAGCAACTCATTACAGACCTTATCGATTGCATTACGTAGATCAATACGTAATATCAATTCTGTTGCTGTAGGAACCCATTTAACTATTTTGTAAAAAAATTAAACAAAAAATATTATTCTCAAGCTCGATAACAAAAGTATAAAAAGATTTCAAAGATCAATAATCAGTTTTGTCGTAATTATTACCCATGGATACTAAGATACTTACTATAGAGATGCTACCACTTCTATTTTATCAAAAGATACATTAAGTGGATTGTTTATTATGATAATATTAATGATAATATTTAATTCTATTTCTGTCTTATCTTTCTTACTGATATTATGAGCAATAAATTGTATTGTTCTCAAGGTTTTTAGATGACTTAAAAGTTTTACATGTTATCTACTTTTTTTCTTTTTTTGTACGATAAATAATTAGCACGTGTAAAATTATTAAAACTAGAACAATAGAATTTATAAAACTGATGATGTAATCATTTTGCAAAAATTTGTTTACATAAACGGTAATCAAACCAATGTCGTCTAACAAGAATGTAAATTGCGATACCTTTATAATAGAGTGAATCAGTTCTGCAACCTGCCAAACCTTATTTTGCATAGGCACACGTAATAATAATAACAATAATAATCAAATTTCTGCAATCGGTCAAAAAGCTTCCAACTTAACACTTGCATTGAAAGTTAGCTCCCGTGTAGTTATTTCTATTTTGTATACAATTTGTTTCAAACGACCCCAAAGATAAGAATCCGCAGTTATCTGCCTTGTATTATGGGGTGGTACACCATCTTGTTGAAATAACATTTGCTGGCATGGATTAAGGGATGCATCATCAAGTTTTAATTATTTAGTGGGAAGAGTCAAGACAAGCATTTATGACTTATGGCTGAAGATTATACTGCAATCATGTCAATTGTGAACTTGCTCGTTGCTAAAGATCTCCATCGTGAAGGCCTTGTACACTCCGGTGATTATAAGAATGAAACTTATGAAACTTCTCCTGGTATAGAAGACGCAAATCAAAAATGAACAGCGTGACTATACTGCAATTCGGCAAGTGCTAATTGTGGAGTTTGATGCAACTGTATCTGCTAGATTTTCATTTCAATAGTGGATATCCGCGGAGCACCGCTATTACTACATAGTGTAGGGTTGTACAAGTGTCTTGTATTTTCTACATCTGCTAAAGATTTGATTATTAGGCTGTCATTCGACCTAGATATTTAAGACGATATTCCATGAACACTTAGACAGTGTTACGATTCGTAGATAAATACAATATGTCATCATACTCACGTGCAGTAAACAAATCCATCAATAATTTACAGCAAAAAAATAATCAACGACAAAAGCACTTAGTTGTGACAAGGAAACAAAATCCAAACAATCAAATAATTGCTCCCCTCATCAGCCAACTTGATATTTGACGCCTACAAAGTAAATCTCGTCGTTTACGATATGTAATAAAAACAAGTGCGTATTAACACTTCATTTCGCGCCATTGCAGTTAAGGAATGCCAAGTTGGCAACGAAATGCGTTCATTTTTGCTTTCAAGGTTATATTATGTGCTCGAATTGAACCGAACGAACTGGTGTTTCGGTTCGTTGAAAGGAACATTCCAGTACCCGAACTAAAAAGGACGCCACTGGAATCCAGATTGTAAGAATTTTTATTTCATTTACGGCCAAATTCTTTGTGCTAATGCTAAGCAATGAAGCATCTAATTTGTAATATTATTAATAATAAATCCCGTAAAGCTCGTTCCGGTTCGTGTTCCAATTCGAAACCTGAATTGGGGAAAGATAAAGTTTACTTTCTTACTACAATTTTGTACAGAAATATGAAATTATCTCGAAAACGCTGCGTGTTTTCCTGAAAACCAAACACCAAGCTCAAAGATAATATCAAAAATGCAAAAAAAAACTAGAACCTGCGGAACTTTTTCTTTAATCAAGGTATGGGTACCCTCTCATATCTCTGTCGCTAGTTAAAGTTTAATTCAAAATCTAAGATAGTGTCGGAAAACTAGATCAAACGTCATACCAAATTTGACATTTTTCTAATGAACGATTTGAGACAGAAGAATATTTCTTATATCGGAAACGAATTCTTCTAATTTTGTGTTTAACCCATTATGAAACAGCCTGTATATAAACTGGTGCACTATGCAAGAAATGCTTTTTATTTCACTTACATATCCCAAGACGAGCTGCAGTGAAATAGCTACATTTGCACCGAGCACGGTATATCATACGAATGCGTAGCGAGCGCTCAAGCACTTAGGGGGTTAAATATGCAGTACCTTACAAGCGAATATCCAAACTTTTTATTTTTCTGTTATAGAAACAAAGTTTCAATCTTAGCTGAATAGAAGTTACACTTTGGTTGCCTTAGCAACGTCTTAACATTTTCATCTCAACCTAAGTAACAAACATCATTTTAAATCATTCTAAATGTTTCTCGAAGGCATGCAAGTGAAAGACAAACCGTTTCTTATGTAATATCACACAAGTTTGTATACAGGGTGTCCCATAAACTGTGAATGGAGAAATTCGTCATTGTTTATAGAAAAAACGGAATATGTTACTAAGCAAAGTTGTGTTTCCATTGTTTGTTGCAAATTTCGAATGTTTTTATTAGGATGCCCTGTTTATTGTTGGGGTTTAAGGAAGCATAGAACCAGTTTTCGTTTGATATCATAACCAGTAGTTTTTCGGCTGTACTGAGTGAATTTTTTTTAAAGCAATTTTACTGCAAAACAATATTATTATTGTTATTTTTAGTCTTTTTTTTTACTGTAATTTCAACTTATAGTCGGTACGCCTTCTATCTATAAAAGAAAAATTAATTTCGTCCTGTAGAGAAAAGCTTTCTTACAATGTACAGATTTGCAATATAGCTGCCCCATGTGTGAAATTAAGAAAACTAGACAGTCTTGTTGAATCGGGGTCTTTTGTACTGGAATGAAAATATGTTAGATGTGAGACAGATATCTAGAAGCTTTCAAGATCTTTTAATTTCGACGGCTAAATCTTCATATTTATCACAACGTCTAAAGATAAAGCGCGAGGGGAACAGCAACATTTAAGATAAATCCTCTTTTTTGTTTGTTATCGATTAGTACTACATTTGGCTTGTTTGCAACGACGAATTACTTGGTTACCATTGGTCTGTTCCACTAAAGGGCGTTAAGGTATAGCTTTCAAGTATTGGTCAGTTGCATATTTGTAATAGGTTCTGATGATTTGAGTAGTTTGTTTTGTTGTAATTTATTGGCAGACTATTGCTCTACAGATGCATGCTCTATAGACACCAGAGTCAGCCTCAGACGTTAAGCCAGTGAAGCGAGTACCTCAGGGTGCACAAATAAAGATGCGCAAAAATCAAAGAAAGGTGTCAAAATTAAATGTATGCAATAAATGATTTAGACAGGTTAATTCAGAGGACTCCGATACGATCCTACCCATCATTTTGCGTGTGTTTAATTCAACCATGAAAAAAGACAGCTCTAGTAATATTCTTATAGCATTTGTTTAAACGACACGTATAAGTACTGTACTTCGTATCCTTGCAGTTTGTTTATCTGCTCTTACTCTAGTGTACTGAGTCATTGGATCGATTGGTTGATCGCAAATCGCGAGTCAACCTACCGTGCTCGAGCTATCTAACTTTGAAAAAGAAACGGCAGAAACTAAAAATCCGCCTGTAGATTTCCTGATTCCCTAAAGAAGTCATATTGCAAATGTGTACCACAATGTCTTCCTAGATATGGTACCATGAGGGTTACGTTCGGACAGGCAAGACTAGAGTTTCCCGAGGTTCCCGGGCCTCACGACTAACTTTTCTAGATTGCCGAGAACTCTCGAGATTGGAATCGATTAAAAAACTGATCAGGTCCGTCATTTTTACGCTTTTAACTAAGTACCAACCCAAAGATCGCTGCTTCAATCTCCAGCCGAAGCTCTGAGATTTTCCACGTACAGAAATCTGAAAGAAAAATGACATATCATCCCGGGAAGGAATTCAAGTCAGTACAACCCAAGGATGAGTTAGACGTTAGAAATCCTTACCGGAAGTAAATTCTAGTTGGTAGAGGAATTATCATAGTAGTTAAAGCCTCGTGATCTAAAAAAACCGTTCCCGAAAGCTTCAGCCACAAAAAAACGATGACGACAAATATAGCAATTCTCATCGACAAGTTAATTTGAAAGCAAGAGAAAGTTTTTTAGGTTACGAATTTCTAGTCGTGATTCAGTTAATTATTTTCACAGTTTGGCAAAAGACACTATAATACGAAACCCTTCGCGTTGGAGGAACCTTTGCAACCAGAAACTTTTATGATCTTCATTTTGCAATTCCCTGCAGCTTCAGCGGTAAAACGATTTTCATATTCTTTAAATTAAACTTAGAAAGCTCGAATCTCGAAATGTTATTCCCAAGATTCAAGACGACACATTTCTAAAGATTTTGTCCCGAAATTCTCGGACCAGTAACCTCAGACAAGACCATATCTTAATGTCTTGATCTTTAGACCTGAATGGACTCCTATGTGCGCTTTGAGCTGTTTTAACTTCTCAGACTTTTCGAATTGCAGGGCTTTCCGGTTCGGTTCGACTTTTATGAACGGGTTGGACTTTGTTAAGTTAAGTTTTGTCCTCAAGTTGGAGAATTCTTAATATTGCTTGGTGTACGTTACAAGGGCGAAAAAATCCTAAGTTGCCCAGGGCGCACTAAATCCTGAGGTTGAACTTATTTTTCATAGTTATGAGTTTTTACGACTTTATCTTGAAACCCCCCCTGTTTCAGCATGCAGAGTTGCTTTCTTATTAATGTTTGCTTCATCGTTGGAAGAAAGATATCTACCATATATGAGACTTTAGTGTTCCAAGAATTTAATAATTCTCCTCAGCTTAGTTTTCTTGTACAGGTGACCAGAAGTTAGCATTTTTAACACTAAACAAACCAAAAAATCGAATTCAAATGAAGCCATTACGAATTCAGCACATGAAGCTGTTGAAACAACAATTATATAAAGCACAGAACTGTTATATTTCTCTTTCTGAAGATGCTGTTAAAAATTGAATTCTTACCAAAAAATAGATATGACAATATGCAAGTCTTGGGTGTACTGATAAATCCGATGAAATTAGTTGCCAGCAATTCTTTCAAGTTTTGACAATTTTATGGTCCATTATCACTGGAATAAAATTGATAAATCTTTGATTTCTTGTGATACTTTGGTTACTGTATTCGAAAATTCTGTATTTGCTTGCGACAGCGTTGCCAAGTTTAAATTTCTTTTTTTTTTTTCGTGTGACAAATCTAAGTACCTTGGAACATTCGTGTTTTGGTATTTTAAGAGGTTAAAAGAGGCTGCTATCTAAAGCTTTATTGGCATTTATGGACGCCCTGTATAATAATAAAAATATAAAAAAACAATTGTTATGACAAAAGAGTTGAGAAAAATCTATTCAATTTTTTATATTTTTATAATTCCCAAAATTTTCACTTGGTCAATTAATATTTTCTTTATTTCAATAATAAGGATACTTAACCATATTAAGGTATAATTCTCCGGTAAAAAAAAATTATATTTTTGAAACATCTCTAAAATCTTTTCATCGAGTCACCGGGAAACTCCATGAATTTCAAATTTTTATCGTCTCTCAAATTTTGTCGTCTCTTGAATTTTGCGGCGCCTTAGATTTTGGCGCCCCTCAAATCTTGCCGTCCTAGGCCCGGGCCTCGCGGGCCTAAGCCTACATCCATCACTGATGTAGTTCAGATCAAGGTAGATATAAACGCTCCACTGGAGTTTCAAATACAGATATAATTATGTATTAGAGACCTGGTTGTGTCTAATTCATTGAGATCTGCATAATTCTTCGAGTTTAGTTTTGTAGTTAGCACTTTCCTGACTCTGGAAATACTTTTCTTTGAATTTGGCTTTTAATTCTGTATGGTTTAGATATTTATAGATTTCGTCTGGTTCTAACAGGTTTATATTTACAATAATTTCATCTGCTTTAACAAAACTAAATCTCCCAATAAAATTTCCAACGTGCTACTTTACTACTACTACTGCAAGAAGATTTATAGAACGAGAATTTCTTCTTAATGAAGTTTTTATGTAAGATGAACTTTAAAAAAATAATCTCTTGTGTTTATTTATTCCACTCATGCTATAATAGTCATATTTAGTAAATTTCCAGTCAGGATGTAATGATACCCGAACTTCGTTAATCTTGAATGCATTGTGACAGAATTATTTTAAAACAACTTTCAAACCCTCTTTTGCCCTTGTTTATAAAGCTGAGCACAGATTTTTGCGAATTTTCTTCTTACCTTGAGTCCCCTTACAATCTGACACAAAGAACCATTAAAATCAAAGTGTTACACCTACATACCTTACTTATGAAGAAACCGGAACAAGAAAATTTGTCTAATCTAAAAAATAGAGGAGAGAAACCAGAAAAAGATATGAATATTTTCAGCAAGGACTTCTCTTATTATAACATAACACTTCATCCTGTTCGTTAACTAAATCCTTAAGCAAGAGTGAATTAATAAGATCAATCTTAGTTATTACCATTTGCATTAAGCATTTACGAAACCAGTGTAAATGTCAATTGTCATACAAATCAGCTTTCTTGAAGACCGAAGCAAGCTGTCGAACATTTACATAAAAAATTATTGGGATCGAAAGTTATCGTACATATATAGAAAAACTAGAATCTCAAAATAACAAAGTTTAAAGCATAACCAGATAGTTCCGAAAACCTTCGAATAGATGCGTTCTTGACAGAAAGGAACCACAGAAGAAGATAGAACGATACAGTAAACAGGAAGAAGTTCAAATTCTTCGTATAAATAATCTATAGGAAACAGTTGCTAATGAAATATAAATAAACCTACGATATTGTATTACATACTACATAGTAACAATTAATATACACAAAACATATTTGTTAATCGATAACCTTACAAGGACTTTTTAGTTCGTATTTCAAGGATGAGAAACAATTTAGTATGTATGGATACTCGATAGTATCTCAATGTCACGAGACAAAAAACAGAATAAATCCAAAAGGTACTTTCTATATAAACTGCAGGCTTTGTTGGTGGGCAGAATTTAAATTCTAGACTTTTATGTTATTTCTTCTTTTTCTTGTTGATATTCAATTTTATCAGAATTCCATACAGGGCGGGTTATCCAAATTTAGTATACACTATAGGTATTTTTTATGAAGGTAAACAGGAATTATCAATTAAAAATCGGAAAGAAATATTTGATAGTTGGCGTTAAAATGTTGTTTTTCGTAAATTGACATAAAACAACCTGTAATAAATGGCTATTAAAGCAAGTTCGACCGGCCAGAAAAAAACAACCAGCCATGAGGTCAAATCGTATCAAATCCCAGGTGTGTTGAGGAAGAATATGTGGTTATATTAATGTAGGGCAAGGCCACAAAGGCCATCGTGAGAGATGCCGGCTGGACCATACGACCTTGCAGACGACGAGAGAAATATAGACGCGAACTCATTGTCCTAATCAAACCAAATATATTGTAGGCAATTGGTGGCCTCCGTCATCACGTGAAATTAATTGGTGGATTAATAAACAAATACGAATTCATAATTGTCAATTGGTGGAATTGCAGCAGCGGACGCTATGAACATAAACAACTTGAAATTGAAATCTTTTTCCTACAGAAGGATAAAATGGCGTTACGTAAAAAGAATAATAATGGGAGCGGTTTTGCGCGTATTCCGTTCTTGCCCATTATAGTATAGGCATTGCATCGGTCACGGACGATTGTTAATTGGCCTAATTTAATCAGGCATTACCTGTACTTACGAAATACCCGTTATGTAACCGTTCGAGTACTCAACCTACAATTATCATATCATTGTTGAATGCTAAAAACCCTATCATCATCGATTTGTGCGATATCGACAATATTATTTATTTATTGCACAAGAAGAAATTAATGTCTGCTGGGTTTTTTCTATTTTATGCATTCAACCTGCAAATTTAAACCTGTTCATGTATGTAATCAGGTGGAGACTCTTTAAATTCCGGAGTAGGTTCTTTCCTAAATAAAAATTAATTAATTGCTATTGTGCTCAAAATGGTCATGAATCCCACGCCTTAATCGATAACAACGGTATTTTTATTAGTACTTTCTCATTTCGTAAGTTGTAAAATAAGTTTTTGTGTCTAATTAATAAAATACTAAAAAATAATTGCAATAGTCTTGCGCACACAAACTGAATCTTTCGGTTATTGTTAATTTATTCATATACCTTTCTAGCCGAAAAATGCAACATAAATTTGTTAAAAGGTTACTTATGTAGTTTGTCTTAATATATTTGGCTATTAATCCGTTATTGCTCATTGCCCCTCCTGAATATATTGATATTATTCCAATTGGGCATGTTCTCGTTTCCTTGAATATTGATTCTTTTAAATACTCATATTCTGCGTCTTGGAAGCAATTACAAATAGTTAAAAGGAAAAGCTGTCAATTAAAATAAGCACGAAATGCCTCCTGACAAAAAAAGTTCAATAGTCAAGCACATTTCATGCACGATGGGGTATTCCACGTTTTTAAATTCAACAACATGCGTTAACAACAAGTAGCAAGACAAATCGAAACACCTTTTTAACAGTTCCTTTTATTTTTCTTTATTTTCTATAGAGAAAGTGTGCTACGATACGTTAAAACAAAAACAGTAGCTAATGGTGAACTTTTCTTCGGCAAAAAATTAGCTCTGCATTACTATTGTAACAATTTGTATTTTCACATTTATATCATTATTAGTCGTGATGTAGTTATTAAGAACGTACAATTCTTTAAAATCTATAGGGTCACAATCTTAATTTATATCTGATTTTAGTTTCTTAATTCTTGCTGATATTCAATGCTCAATGTCATAGTACATTCGTTCAAGACAATAAAACTGACCAAAACCAAACAAAAACAGTTGCAAATCTAAAAAAGAAAAAGATACTAACATCAATACCATGGAAGTATATTTAAAAGCGATCAAGGTCGTAAATTCCTTCTATAAATCTTTAGACTAAAAAACAGAATTGATTTCTATTTGCATGCGGCAAATGCTAAACGACTGTTGTCAATCTTCTCTACTCTCATGCAGGACTTTCGCAAGAATATAATCATGTGATAATCAACAGTTGCTAATCTAGTGCCGCGCCGAAACCAAAAAAAAACAGATAGACTAGAGACCCAAAGAAACGCCAGGGCAGAAGCCCATAGGGAGTGGAAAAAAATTACGGAAATGACAAGCGCCCTCCAACTCCAATAGGTGCTATTAATTACGAAAGTTCAGATCTATCGACTGAGATAGGCAAAACCAAAGTGCATTCGGCAAAAACAAACTAGCAGACCCATATTTTCTAGTTTATTATTACTTTCGCTCACACTTTCAAGAATGATTAGAACATCAAATGCATACAAAAAGTCAACTAACATCTTTTATTTTTGGGCTTAGTTGTTATGTTAGCGAGAATAGGCAAAAATGTTGTGTATGCTGATTTATCAACATTCAGTACTGTTGGCGTTCTTAGATCTATATTATAAAAATACTGTTTTGATGTCGATTTGGCCTAGCGCTGGTCAGTTTAAAATCATTAAGGTTTTCCATTCTGACTTAGGAATGAAGTAAATAAGTAAAAAGGTTTTCCAGTACTTTTAATAGATAGTGATAAGATACTGAATCAGACTTTCAAATTTCACTATTATTGAGTGGATGACTAGTTACTCGAACTTGTACCAGATAGTTCCTCAATGCACCCCTTTCGTTCCCATAAAAATTCCATATTTTGTTAAGCCAAAAGCTATAAGTGCGATCCAGCTCGGTAGCTTTCGCGTGGTGACTTTTTGAAAAACTGTTCTTATGTTATATGCCCTTCAAACGTTTCCGTTTTATTTATTCAAACAGCTTCAGTGATTTCTGAAGGTGTATTCCATATGATATCCTCGAACTTTCTGAACTCAAGCCTTTTTTATTTTTGCAGGAGGAAACTCGATTCTTGAGCCGTCCAATTTAGAGTAAAAGTGATATTAGTGCACTTGAAATTTTATTCTTGTGCTGTGTCTTTCAATCTTTGATCAGTCTAGTCTTCCAAGAAAGTATTTCTGCGTCTACTTTAGTTTTAGATTAATCAGCTACTTGTAGCTTTTGCTTATGCAATTCCAAACCTGCTGCGGTGGTACAGTAGTTACATAGTAAGCTAAATGTCGTTAAAATCAGTTTTACTTGTTACTTTCTTAAGAAGTCATTAACTTGCTGCATTATTATATTACTGACCATTTGAATGTTAAGCTTCTTCCAGTAAAGGTTTCAAACAGAGCTATAATTAGAACGCTCTTGCATGCAATTTCTTCTTTTATACTTTAATCGTATCATCATTTAATCAAGTCTCTTACTGGGGTTTCAGCAATTCTAAGCTGCATCTCACCTTTTACAAGTGCATTTTTCAACTTTTCACTTAATTTGAGTGAAGTCGGTTGCTGTCAGGTATCATTTTTGTGTAATTAAATAGTTTTTGGTCGACAAAGTTTTGTTGAGTTAGTTTCAGTTTTCACCAATCCTTTTGCCGATAGCGTCCTCTACTATTCACATTCCTGAATATCCTCTGGATACCGCTGGAACATTTGTTTGATTAAGATTAGCCAGACAATTTTAGGCAGGTGAGTTACGACAGTGTTTTTTTTATAATATGTACTGCCTCTAGCATGGCTTTTTCCTTTGTAGTTCTCTTCTAGAAGTGTGAAGCGCTTGATGAGACACATATGTCACATTCTTCGGATTTATATGGTAAAATCTTGATATTTAAGTATCTTTCCAGCCTCTTTATTTACGAGGGTGGTTTGATAAGTGTTTAGGCTTACCATGAAGATGGTGCCACAGGTCAAAATGCTTTTATAGTTATGATGGTCCATCCTTCAGATGGCACTCCTGAAAATGTTACCAATTTTGGACGCGTAGTTTTTGTTTGACAGTAGTTTGTGTCAGTCGATGCCAATAATTTGTAAAGAATGAAGTCAGTCGAATATCGTTCAGTTATAAAATTCTTGCGTTTGAAGGGTCAAACTCCAACGGAAATAAAAGCCGAGTTCAACGCTGTCTACAGGGAGTCTGCCCCTTCATTCGACACCGTAAAAACTGGGTGGCAGAGTTCAACTGTGGGCGTCCGAGTGTGTTTGATGAAGAGCGTCCGGGAATGCCAGAAACAGCAACCGTTAAGGATATCATTGAAAGAGTCCATCAAATCGTGTTAGATGATCGTCGAATGAAAATAAGAGATAGCACAGACCGCAGGCATATCAACAGAATGCGTTTTAAAAATATTACGTAAAGATTTGCATATGAGGAAGCTGTCCGCACGATGGGTGCCGCGCTTGTTGACATTGGACTAAAAATGCGTGCGCATGGACATCTCAAAGGAGCTGTTGGATCGATTTAAGCGTCATTCAATGAACTTTTTGCGGCGATTTGTAACTGTTAATAAAACATGGATCCATTATTACACACCAGAGACCAAACAGTGGACTTCAACAATCAAACCTGCTCCGAAGGAGGCGAAGACGGTGCCATCACCAGGGAAAGTAATGGTGACTGTTTTTTGGGATTCACATGGCATATTGTTCATAGACTACTTGTAAAAAGGAAAAACAATAACAGGATTGTATTATGGTTCATTATTGGACAGGTTGAAGAAAAGACTCCAGTCCAAACGACCTAAATGCAGAGGAAAACAGTTCTCTTTCATCATGACAATGCGCCGGCTCACACGTCGATGATCACGATGGCAAAAATTCATGAACTTGGCTTCGAGTTGGTTCCCCACGCCCCGTATTCTCCAGAGTTGGCCCCGAGCTACTATTTTCTCTTTCCAAACATGAAAACATGGCTTGGAGGAAAGAAATTCACGAGCTATGATGAAGTGATAGCTGTCGTGAACGCGTATTTTGCAGACTTTCAGACATGGTATTTTTTGAAGGGGATCAGAAAGTTGGAGCATCGATGGATGAAGTATATAGACTTAAAAATGGACTATGTAGAAAAATAAAATCGATTTTGACCAAAAGAACACTTCGTTCTATGTTAATCTAAAGACTTATCAAACCACCCTCGTATTACGTTATCATCTAGTATCGATATTTTAACTAAATAACATTTTCTATTGACATCATGTTTAAAATGATGGTCGGTCGATTTGGTCTGATTTCCCAATCCCTTGTTTTCACAAAATTCCCTCTAATAAAATTTTGGTGGTTTGTTACAGGTTGTGGTTTGTGATTATATCATTTTTTAGTAATTTCTACAATGGTTTTGCAAATCTTGTGGTTAACTTTCCCATACGATTGTGTCTGTCAATGTGTTCTTTAACTGCTAATAGGGCACACCGAGATAATGTAATATATGATGAGGGTTATAGAGTTATAATATCTTCTTTAAGTATGTTCCTCACGTTTGTCCACCTTTCTTCTATCTTTTTCAGCAATGTCTCGTTTGACACTTGCTTTCAGTCGTTTTAGAGTAGTGTCATCTGTATTTAGGTGTTATTCGTTTACTAACTCTTAACTGAATGTTTTTGCCATTTTCTTATAGATTTTCCTGCTGGCTATCTGTATTCATACCTTCTCACACTGGTGATCCTAGCTTTTAATCAGTTGTTGGAGCCTTCGTGAAATTTATTTCATTATTTGACTGCAATAAACTTTAATTTTAGTAATATCTCATATATCGATTTTTCAAAATTTTCTTGATTACTTTTACAGATACCAAACTTTACTTATTCTTCCGAAAACAGTATTCGATATAGCACACGGATGTCCAGGAAACATTAATCGGATTTCCCAATGTTTGCTACAAACGGCCACTGTGGGGTATTTATCCGATCCAGCTAGCCAAAAGTATTTTTTGTCAAACTCGTTCCAGGTAGAAATAAATTGCCAAAGGATAAAGTTGAATAGACCATAATGTTTTTCCCACTCTGACCCTGACCACTCAGACCTTGATCGTTTCTAACAGTACACCTATTTCTTTTGGATGTTTTTTTGCGATAGGAGACTTCAAAGCGATTACATTTTTGTAGGAAAACATTTAAAGACTATTAATTATGGGTTGTCCCGAAGCGGATAAATGTGCATATATTAGAGGCATTTTAATTGTAATTACATTTAATTGAAGAGTGGTTAAAGAGCTTTAAATAAAGTAACATTTTAGTTAATTTTAAAGCCAATATCAACATAACTCGTAAGGATTTTTTACTTCAGGGTGCGTCCCGGTATTTATCTATACATCGGTATAGACAGGGCCGGCTGGAAGTTTTGCGGGGCCCTGCTTTTTTAAACTTAGTCTAATTTGTTTATTTTAAATAATTAGAAAAAATTAGAAATTTTATTTATTCTGAACATATCATACAAAGAATTAATTATTTTTCTCTCAAGGCTCGGGGTCCTGGGCAGTTGCCCCGCAAACCCGGCTCTTCAGCCGGCCCTGGGTATAGAGAAAAGTTTTAACTTTGTAATCATCTCCGTTTGTTAGCTAGAATAAAACCTTATAGACATCATGGCTTTATTGTACTAGGCGTATACAGTTTTAGTGTTATTAGACAGAAAGACATTGCGGTAGACATACGAATAAGCGAGATAAAATACTCCACAGTGGTCTACGTCAGGCAAAAATTAGAGACCCAGTCGATGTCTGTGGGATGTACATTTAACATAACTTTGAACAGCCATCCGTTACTGCATATAAGTTTGATGTAATTTGCACAAGGTCCAAAAACGAACGTCCAATGGATGTACAATTTATGTACAAAAATATTCGGATAAAGTATGGTCCAAAATAGAATATCCATTGGAAGCCTGCTAACAATTTAAAAACGTCGACGACAAATGTACGGTTCTTAGACTATTACACTTATCTCGAAAGCCGCCACCTGATAATTGATATCGGAAACCATGCCGAGTGCGGTGTTGCCAATTAATAAAGAAAATCAGAGTAATCATATGTACAACGAACGACGGCGGTATTTAATTAAACTAAGAGAATCCAGAAATCTATATTTTCAAGTCTATCTTTATATTTATAAACTGAAAGTTCCCAATGGGCAGTCAGTGCAAGTTGTTTTATCTGTATACAAAAAGGAGCATCAACACAACATGCAGATAGCAGCACGAGTAAGGTGAATTAGTAATTCAGATTCAGTAAGAGCACTGATATTGAATATTTAGCAGTTTCACCAAAAATTGGTCTCCGAGATCACCAAGCTTAATTCAAACGACACAATTTGTAACATTTTTCTTCCAGAAAGGATGCACCCAATAGCGTCGTTTACTACTCTTGCAATAATTATTGTGAACGAGGTTAATTAAATTCAATAATGCCACAGCATCTTCGTCGTCAGAGAAAGACATTATTATTTCGATAAACTGAACCGACTAAATGCTAGCTGCAACTGCTGCACTTTAGTGGACTTTGGATGACTTGTCAGTATCATCACTTCTATGCTGCTGTCATATCACTATCATGATACTGCCAGATCATTTGTCACGTCACTCCGATGGGCGCTGTCCCGTATGTACTTGATACTCCTGCCCGTAACACAAGTTTATTCGCTGGCCCTTTTTCTTCTTTTGTTTGTTAAACAAGGAAGTAAAGACTATATCTTGTCAAATAATGTAATTTATTCATTTGTGTTGGTACGTTTTTACTTTTATTTTCTGTCATTTTCATTACTTATGATAATACATTTAATTTATTGATAATGTTCTAATCTTGCTAGGTTTTCTGTTTTTACTTGATGATAATCAAATATTTTTAATTTGCCAGCATGAAAAACTTTTGACTTCCACTGATCCTTTTTTTGCTGAACATATACCATAAACGAGGGCACTTTTATTATGGCCTCTTCATGTGAGAGGTCTAAGGAAGTATAGTTAGCTGAATATCTATTAAGCCTCTACCACCCTCTTTACGAAAAAGATACATCCTCTCTAGTGCCTCTTTTGGCTGACGTACTCTCTACTTGATCAGTACTCGTCGTGTAGCTCTTTCAACATCTACTAAGTCAGTATTTTAGTCCATTTCACTAATCCAAAAGTGTAAATTAAGACAGAGATTGCAAAGGTATTAATGGCTTTGAACAGATTTTTCCCATTTAGGCTGTATTTCAGCAAACTGATAACTCTATTAATGTAGGTATCCCAGGCTTGGCTTTTAATATCGGTGTGATGCAACCTAGCTTGCTGGAGCCCTAAATAGGTATACTGTTGCTCACCGTTCATGGCCCCTCTCTCCTACTTGGCCCCTCACAATACTAAGCCTCCGGCACTTATCAAGATCAAAAGACATCCTAATATCATCAGAAAATCGTTCCACCATTTGCAGATAAGTAATGCGGTAATCAGTAGACGCATATAACTTAATATCATGTACATACTACAGATAAGTAAGCTTATACTGAGCCGCCCTGGCACCTTTGATAAGAAACTCGTATCCCGTGCTATTAAGAGTATGTGACAGAGAATTTAACGCCATTTAGAACCACAGTGGACTCAGCCTGTCACCCTGCTGAATTTCTCGTTTAATTGGGACCGACTTCGACTGCAGCTTTCCTTTCTCATGATGGAGATACATAGTTGTCCTCCAATCTGCCATTAAACGTTTCAATAGGCCTATTAAATAAGGGATATCTTATAAATTCCCTTGTGCCGGGCTTGTTCCATTACCACAGCATCAATAGTGATCTGCTCCTTATAGCCCTGTCGTTGCCATTATACAATGGTGTTCAAGATGATTATATATTTTCTGTTAAGCACGACCTCAATAGTTTATACAATGTACAAAGACAGGTAATTGGCCTTTACTTAAACAAGTCATGGGTGTTATTCATATCCTTAGGGAGTAGAAAAACGTTTGCCTCAGTTAAGAAAACAGGAATTAATTCTGAGTCCTGTACAAAGTCATTAAAAGCCTGCGCCAAGTAGAAATGGACACAAGTAAACCTCTTGAGTCAGTAGTTATGCAGTCCATCGGGTCCAGGAGCCTTCCAGTTATGAGCCTTTTTTAGGGAATTTGTGATATCACTGACGGTGAAAACTATGTTCTCCATTGAAGGAACATTATTCAACCTCTCTATTTCTACCTGCTGCCACTCTTTTATTCCTTCTTTAGAAGGGGGCTGGATTATTTTTATTTGGCTGCCTCCAAGTTGGCGATAAAAGTCTTTTTAATAAGGTGTTGCTTTTTCTCCTTTTTGCCGACTCGTTCTACCTTCGGAGTCTACTAGATTTTACTGCTAACTTTTGGCGCAGAGTGTCCAATAATTTTTCCACAATTATTATTATTATTGTTATTACTTTGCTTCGCCACGAGTATCAGTAACTAATAGTCTAAAAATTGTATGACAAATGGACGTTAGGGTTGCTACCCGGCCGGTAATTTGATAAGGTCGGTTGTCGGTCAAAATTATGAAAAAGACGGTAAATCGCCGAGCACCATGGTTACCTCAAACGCCAACCAACTGATATTTGATGTTAAGAATGCCGACGCGCGTTGGCGATTGCTAAATAATCTACAATTCTGACATTCTTAGCACATCACGGTATCGAATTTCAGCGTATCGTTTAAGGAGTGGGCCGAGCGCTAACTAGTAATCAGTAATTCTCGTTTTCTTGCTTTTCTTTGAATTTTCTGGATGAGTTTTAGTTGATGGTCAGAGTACCCAAAATGGCGCCAAAGCATTTGGGTTGGGACATAGAGAAGAATGTAGAAGACACTTTCGCGGTTTATCTTGTTCATGTAGCGTAGCAAGCACCAACCTGAATCCAGCAACCTAACCTCTGAATAGGCCGGTATTATCCTCTAGTATAGGAGGCAACCCTAACGATGCTATATGGGATATAAGCCGAAAGTTGCCTTTAGCTAGTTTTGAAATTTTAAGAAATGATAGAGAATTTTTCTTATTTACATTTCGTAGTCACTTAAAGACACATTAAGATAATGTGCAAGGTTAATTATTGCAGCTTTGTATGCAGTTTCTAACTGTAATAGACCTCTTTCGCCCTTTTTTGCCAGTGTACAGTTGGCCTATGACTAAAAAAGATTACAAGGAATAACAAACAGAACGACCTGCAGAAAAGAAAACGAAAGAAAAACTAGAATGTCATATATCTTAGGTATTGTTTATTTTAAGACAAATGGGATACATTAGTACCTTACAGTACCCAAACAGAGCACAATGCAATGTAGTGTGTACAATGGATCTTCGTGAGCAGAACTATTATTCGTTATTAAATGACTTCCTAGACTACCGAATATTAATTTTACCTATTAAACAATACTGAAGATTTTGCACATAATAATATAATACCTAATAAATAGGGCATTACTGTCTTGCATAAATAACTTTTTAAGCTCCTTCTTATTATTATCATAATCCATCTTAGCTTTCGTGTAATTTATTTTAATAATGTTTTAATTTTAATTAAAACAAGCTTTATATTATAAATTTTGAAATACATTTTAAAATAAAACAAAATTAACGTCTGCTCTGGTATTTCAAATCCGCTTATTATTATCTTCATAAATATTTCAAAGCTTCTGAAGTATACTCTAAATGGTTCAAGGAATTTAAGTGCATGTTGCTAGCCTTTAATTTTATAAGACTATTCTTGAAAGTAACAGAATATAATAATGGAAATTTTCACAGTAGTATATGCAGCTTTGTAGTTGCAAGTTAAAAACAATCTTCATTATTCTTTGTCTTTTTATTGTTTCATGGTTTACTTCGTTTTTATTTTTCGCGTAGAAGTGATGTTATTAACTATTTTGTAACATCCTGCGCGGAAAAAAACGAAACATTTTAGTGTAATTAATCTAGACTCATAGTTTTTGTACTGTATATGATATATCCTTGAAGATACTTTCAAACACTAACTTTAATAGATCACACTAAAACAATTAGGAAGGAAAAAAACGAAATTTTTATCTGGGTTCATTCTCTTTTTAAAGTTCAAAGTGATGAAATCATACACAAACAACTATAATAATAATAATAATAATAGTAATAATAATAATAATGTGCAATGTTAATTAAATTCGTTATATTTATATTGAGATCTCCACCCTTCTTCCTTGACATTAAATGATAATAAAAATTATTGTTATTACTATTATCTGCGTGAACATTTTAATTTCAACAATTAAAATCTAGTAAGTAGTTAAGAGTATTTTATATAGAAGTAGAAATTATTATTATTATTAATATTATTATTTCCTAATCAAGAACGTCAGGTAAACTGCTTCGAGAACATAAATAAACAAATCACTTCTGAATAAAACAGCAAACTTCCTCTCTCAAACTTTTTCTTGACCTTTTAGATCAAAAGGAGTCAATTTTCTAACGTATGTTCGACCTTGTTTTGCTATTATGCACGGTATACTTAAGTTATGTCTTTCATTCTTAATATTTTTAATTTTTTTTTTCACCTGTTCTAGATCTCTTCCACAATAGAAATATTAGCCTTCACGAACTCATTTTAAAATTAAAAACGAACTCAAGAGTTTTCCTTTTTTGGTTTTTTATGTTTTAACATAATTATGCACGGTTCTTTTCTAAATTGGTTTCAAATTTCTGTAATTTATCACGAAAAAAAAGTATAAACATTACTGACGCTGTTTTTTACAATTTCATTCAAAGCAAGCATGTTAATTAATGTCTAGCCATACGTTAGTTGTAAAGAATGTCTAAACTCAAGGTAAATATTCTAATTTTCATAAACGTCTTAGAACTTTCACTATTAAAAATATTGCTCGAGATTCTTACTTGTATACCTTAACATTGCACCTTAACAACTGCACTATTGCAGTTTCTTCTCCATAGTGGAAGCGCTCACCGCAACTAAATTTCACAACAAAGGACGTTTTAAGCTAATGGAAAACCCCCACATCAATTAACAGACATTTCATTATTACTTTTAAAATAATCTAACAAATGTGTAGGATGTCAACTATTAGTGACTTTTTCAACACGGTCACTATTTATCATAAATAATTATATTTGCTCGTAAAATTCAGTTATTATTTTTTTAACAAACACTGAAATAGAAAACCGAATATTTGTTTGCAAGGTAATTATTTAATAAACCCCCCATAAGAATAATATTGTTATATTATTACTTATAATAACATTAAATGGATAGATCAACGTTGGCCAGATGAGTCTCCAGACTTGAATACCTTGAATGTACCCATTTAATTAAGGAAGTTGTATGTAAAGTTCAAATCTATAAATTTGTAATTTAAGATTAATTTATTAGACGGTCTTTTAGATATCTAAAGAAGGCAGCTTATTGTGTGTTACTTTACGATGATTGTAAAAACTATAAAAAGGTATCCAATGCAAACAAGAAAGTAACTACATGCTACGGAAATATAATTTGAGCTAACGTTTTCTTTCCTTTTATTTTTAAAAAATAGGAAACAAAGTGCGACCTCTTATTCAGCCTCATGGAGTAATTCGTGTAAATATGTTTTATATAACATCAAATTTTGAAATGTTTGACACATTACAGCATTAATGTATTGCAAGGAAGAAGAAACGACTTCGTTCTGAACAAAAAACTATCTTTAACATCTTTAAATTCGAATTGCAAATTTTGCCGTTCGATCAGCAGGAAAATCCGTAAGTAATTATATTATTGTATGTTTTAATTAAGTTATTATTCGCAGATATCTCTCGTTATAGTTGTGGCCTGAACTGTTCTAGAACATTGTCAACTAAACACAGAATCATTATCTACTGTTCAATTTAATCTGGCTTCTTATTTGTCTATCAATTAACATTTCTTTACATACTCAAGCTAGATTCAAATGATGATAGTGACAAGAACTTCTCATCTTGAACTCGATACTATAACCTAGGAATGACCACCGATCCAATTTATCAGTATACGTTGTAATGACTTATTATATGGTCAAATGGTACACTGATAGAGTGAAATCATTATCCAACTTGAAATGACTTTTAAATAAAACCACATGATATGTTAACAAAAAGTCCAGTTTATTCAACGGCGATTTATAAATTCCAACTCACATAAAGAATTTTCAAACATTAAAAAAGTTAAATTAATTTAGTATATGATCTTTTTGATGTTTTCTTGAATGTACAACAATTTCACAATTTAATACGTATTTTCAAGACTAATATTTACTTTATTCGTTTGAACTTCGTAGAACTTCAAGAGCATTAATTTTGATAAAACAATATCTAAGGAATTTTACGTTTTATTAATTAACACTAATATTTTACAGTTTGCTCAAAAGTTTTTTCCAGCACGACAACAATTATTTTGAAAATTATTGTTAATCATTTTACTAATATTTTCATATCTCCTACAATTTTCCATTATCACGTCCAAATATAATTATTATATACTTTGTCAATATTTAACATTAGCTATATCTTATTTATAGTCAACAAGTGAATTTCAAATATTGTAATAAACAAAGTAAAATAAAAATTCTTGCTGTGTACATGTGCCAGACGACACGTTTACACAGTTTCAGTACAATAAAGAAAATTATCTCTTATATTAAAATATTAGTAAAAAACTGGTATTATTCAGATTTTTTTAAATAAGAGTTAACATTAAGATTAAGAAAATCTCTGATAATCTGGTACCAAATAAACAAAAATTAAATAAAAATTCTTTTACTTATGAGCAAAATGTTCAAAATGGCGTCATTCGATGGTAAATTGTTAACATTCACAAGAAACATAAATGCAAAGTAAATACCTAGAGATATCTATCGATATCGATATTTTAAGCAAAGTATTTTCTTTTACCATCTCTGACATCTTGTATGCGACGTTTCAGTCAAATTCAAGACTTATGCAAAATATAATGGCAGACCAAAACAAACAACTGAAGTGCTTACAGAACATTTTGAAGAATGATCGATTTAGATGAACGGAAGTTTGGTTCTACAATTTTAGTCATTGGCTGTCATATGGGTTAGACCATAAGATAACAAAAAGTAAGCAAGTTACTATCATTGGAGGCAAAATTTTAAGGAATACACGTACATTACTTTTAAAAAATGTTACGTCACTGAGAAATTAGCAACTCGATATCATCTTTAGATTCACACCGAATTTAACAAAGAAAGTTGTTTTTGCGGTTTCTACATGGGATGCACCGGTTTTGAATGAAATCCAACTTTCCAAAATTCTCAGTATGCAATTAATACATCCAACTTAATATTTCTTCCATTCTGTTCTAACTAAATTGTAGATATAAACATGAGAAGTTCACCAAGAGTTTCAATAAAGTCGTAGTCGAGTAGTTGAAGACAATCCCTTGTTCGTGAGAGGAAACACGTAGAAGAAAGTGGGGGAAGTGGTTCAATTTCTTGGGCTTAACGACTGGAATCTAAAAGAAAGTCAAAAGGCTAAAAGTATCTAGTCTCTGGGCAAGGCATGAAGATGCCAGAAGGTATCGAACAGATAGGCTGTTTCCAAGTTTCTCGACATTACAGCTTACGAAATGGGATTTACAGTCATGCAAGGCTCTACAGACCACCAAACAAGGTTAAAAACGTTTGTAGTTCGCAATTCTGAATCGAAATGTTAAATATTATTTTATCGAAAAGTTCTTTTCCAGTTCTAGGCTCCCGAGTTCAGTTTCAAGGCTTCCCAGGAAGAAAATCATGGATTTAAAAACAAGGGTTAAGAACTGTAATAGTGACCAAGTTTTAGTAATGCTGATGATAAAATAATAAACAAACCAAGAAGTTCAATCCAAAAAACTAAAAGAAAACAAATTGAAATAGAAAACTGGACAAATTGTACCAATATGAATTCAAACAACAATGTCAGATGGATAGTAGAAGGATATTAAAAATAAAAATCTGAAAAAATAAAAAGTTAAATACCTAAAATATTCTATTTCAATAGAAGTAAAATACACAGTTTAGCCAAAAGTACGATCAACGGAACAGGTAGAATCAATATGAAAATGATCAAAAGCCTTTACTAAGACACCCCGAGGATGATCTTCTTACCCATACATTCATTGTAGAAATGACGAAATTCCAAATTTGCCGACCAGATAGTATACTGGGTGTAAAAAATAAAGTGAACCAAGCGGATATCTCGATTATTTAAAAAGATATTCAGAAAATGATTTCTACAAAGAATTATTAAGACTAACATAGCTACCAAATTCCATCATTCTTTGATTTATTGGACTTCCGGTATCGTCAAAAATGACTTTTTAATTTTTAATGAAACGTCCTGTATGTTTTAATATATGTATCACTTCACTTGCTGCTGGTTCCAACAAGGTGCATTATACTGTTTAGATCAGTGGTTCTTAACCGGTGATCCGCCGACCACTGGTAGTCCCTGAGAGCACCCGAAGTGGTCCGCAAAGTCATCATACAATTATTAAAATGATTAAATAAATTACAACGAGTCGACGACGCGTCAAAGTTAAAGAGCCGGTAGCGGACGGAGCCCGGGCGAGGCGCGGGCGCGGAGGTGTGCAGCGAAGAGCTTTTAAGGCAGAAAAAAAATTCTTGAAATTCCACTATCAAACAACACAGTGAAGTCGCGTATTCAAAAAATGTCAAATGACATTGAAGAACAAATTATTTGCGACGTTTCACACTGTTGTCAATTACTTGTATTTATTCGATTTTTGAATGACAATAAAACGTTTCAAGATGAGTTACTATTTTCTCAAAAACTGGAAACAACGTCGCGATGAACAGACGTTGTGGATGTAATGGACTTACGTGGCAAAAGCTTGCTGGGTTTTGTACGGACGGTGCTCCTGCAATGCTTGGTTTCCGCTCCATCTGCAATAACGACGCACTGTGTTATTCATCGTCAAGCATTGGCTGCCAAAACGCTCCCAGAATCCTTTGCTATTACGATGAAAACAGCTATAAAAGTAGTCAACTTTATTAAAAGGAGCGCACTTAATACTCGTCTCTTCAAAAAATTATGTTCTGATATGAAGTCTGAGCACGAAATGCTGCTTTTACACACCGAAGTGCGTTGGCTTTCCAAAGGAAATACGCTGTCGAGGTTGAACGAACTGAGAGAAGAAGTAAAATTATTCTTAATTAATAAGGAAAACAAAGAGTTGCTGGATCAGTTCTATCAGTTCAAATTTCAAATAAATTTTGCTTATTTAGTGAATTTTTTCGCACAACTAAATAAATTGAACCTTCAGCTGCAAGGGTCAGGAAATATAAAGTTGAAAGGCACCAGCAACATATTTGCATTTTAAGATGAAATCAACGCGTTTATCGCTAAAATCGACCTATGGATCAGCAAAGCCGAAAGAGAGAACTTTTCTGCGTTTGATACGCTGAATCCAATTATTGATGGACAGTGTGCTGGATTAAAGGAGAAATACAAAAAAACATTACATTTGATTTACAAAACTTGAAAAATGAATTCAATCGCTATTTTCCTGATTGCGAGGACAAAGGTATTCGAAAACTGATCCGTAATCCTTTCATTGTCAACATTCCTGAGGTGCCTGATGAAATTCAAGAAGAGTTAACTGAAATGCAACGTGATAGTAACTGCAAAGATACATTCGAGACAAGAATTAAGCTTGAAGATTTTTAGAGCCAAAAAGCAATTTCTTTCCCTAAATTCGAAAAATTGCTTTAAGTTACCCTTACTTTATTTTCAACCACATACTTATGCGAGCAGGGATTCTTGGCGCTTTTGATAATTAAAAATAAACATCGAAATCGTTTGAATGCCAGTGCGACATGCGTTTGGCTTTGAGTAGCACTGAACCAAGGATTCAGCAGTTGGTAAACAGACAGTACGCAGTCACAAAAATCGCACTAAAATAATATAATTAATGTAAAATTTTCGCAAATAATATAATACTCTTGGTTTCGAATAATTTTATACGTGTTTTATTTATAGAACAACCTTATAATAATTAATATCACCGCCAAACAGTTGGTGGTCGATGGCAAGACAAAAATTTAGTCAAATGGTCCCTCATCACTAAAAGGTTAAGAACCACTGGTTTAGATATACGAATCTCGACCTTATTCATTTATTCTGTGTACAATTACATGAAACTTATTGATTCGCTCCGGTATATTTAACCAAAGCTAGTATATTTCCAGTTTTTAGTGTTTATAAAAGTAATTATGGTAATTTAACAATTTTCTTATATAAGGTGGTCAAAAAATACAACCCGCAGTTTCTCATGCCCAAAACTACCAACTACGATTGTCATCGTCAATTTTGAAAGGTAAGGAAATTTTTCTATAGAGGTAAGTTATAAAGGCGGTTATAAAAATGGAGAAGAAACATAAAGCAAGAGAAACAGTACAGATATAAATGGTACAATTTAAAAAGAAGTCGCAATCATTGAAAATAAAACGAACGATCCAAATCGATTTCGATACTCGAAATTGACTCTTGAATTATTTTGACGGATGTTAACCACCAACTAGTAAGCAGCTAGAGGATACCTAGATTCCAGATCAAAAAGTTCGTGTCGTTAATCAGATTCAGTCATTTTTAAAACGGAATGTAGTATTGCTGTGATTTTTGTCAGGCTTCAAATTTGGAAAAATAATGCGGCCCGTGCCCAGCTCTAGCTTTTAGTAGCAAAGTCAATTTTTAAGTGAGGTCTACTTTTCTATGGAGGTGATCAAAAGATTACGTAACAAATAAATATTAATGTCTATCTTAAATCTAACAATACAAAAAATAATCTTTGTTATAAAAAATCTAAAAAGCAATAAAAACAAACATCTTAACAATATCAAAAATGGTTTTACAATTTATTTCTGCGCTTTAAAACCATTACTGTGATGCTAATTTATACGTTATTATAAAGCTATTTAAAGCACTTTTCACTTTCTAGTTCACACATAAATTTTAAATTTAATGGACAATTATCCTTTTAGTCTTTTCCGTTTGTAATTTTTCACAATGAACATTTTATTGACGTTTATTTACCGTTAACTCTATTAAGTTAAATATAATTTTCATTTTTTATTATACGCTTGCATTTAAAACAAATTACACTTAATCGTAGCGAAAAATTCCTCTTTTAAAATGTCAGCTTTGCATATTCCGGCAAAATTTTTAAACCGAAAATTGGTGCGACAGCGCTAAGCCAGGAAACAATTGGGTTCTTGCTCTTATGAAAGGAAGTTCCAATTAAATCCCCAGTTTTACATGGATGCACAGTTAGAAATGGTCGCATTAACACGGGATGATCCATCTGCGTCAACATGTTGTATTTATAATCGCAATCAGAAAACCCTAAATGTTGCCAACATTCTTCCAAGGTTAACAACGAGCCATTCATATTCCAGGCATTAAGACATAAAATTGGACAGGAATAAGTTGGATGAAAAGCTACGTGATATTCAAGAGTCAACAAAACACTTTTATTTTCCATGTTTGGAATATCTTCATCGGCATCTTCTTCGAAATTTATTAATTCCTCATCTATAGCGGCTGGTTGGAATGTTTTGTGCAATTTCTTGGAAATGTATATTGAATTTTCATTGTCGCTCTCCCCATGGAATTCCCACTCGTCATGTAGTTCATCGGACAAGGTTTTTATCTCCACAACATAGTTTACGAATGAATCCCACGTCATGCAGATATTCGTTGAATCCATCTTTCCCTTGTATTTTCTCAACAGAAAAATGTATGTAGGTTGTTATTTTTGCCAGCAGCCAAAATTAGTACCTTGCAAGAATGAACGAACTTCACACTGCTCCTACACGAATAATCCTGTAATGGAAAATTACTGGCTTCAAAAATCCTGTAGGAATTCCTTTTTATCTTAAAATATCTTATTATTTACACTGGGTGAACTTGTAAGCTAATTTAAGAATCGGAACACAACAAAATCTTAGAATTTCAAAATCTCCTGCTTAAATAATATTACATAAATAACTTTTATGTTTTTGTGATAACAATAAATTATTTATTATCTCTTTATAAGACTATGTATACATAGTATACGAAAGTTCTAATCTTTGAAAACATAAAAAGGCTATTTTTAAAATCAACACAAAACCATGCCAAACACATCTCTAAAACATTTTTATAGATCATTTCAAGTACCACGTATACGCATTATGAAAATATACCGATCACATACAATTTCGCAACTTTATCTCTATTAAGACAAGACAAAAGGTCGAGTTATTATTTTTTTTTATTTCTAAAAATGGAATATACTATCATTTATGATGTCAGTGCTGTATTGGTTATGTTTTATTGTCTGAATTATTCAGCTGTTTTCGAACACAATGATCGATATTGTTTGATATTTGTTATACTTGTTTTATAATATTAATAGGAATAAATTAGTTTGAATGATATGAAAAACAATTGCCTATTATTAAATCTACCATGTTCGCAAAAAAAACTATAGATCGTCAGACGGGCGACAAACAAAAAAAAACTTTAACACATTTCTAGTAGGTTATGAATTCTTTCATGTAATTACTCATTTGCATCTTGTATTATGTGAAAGAGAAGCAAGTTCCATATTATACAGTTGGCCCTGGATATTTTTAGGCCGTACATACACACACGCATTTGTCTCATCAAATATGCATTTCAACACATGTATACATCTATAGCCTTCTTGACACGGAACTGACTGGCCGCTTTTTATAAAATATACAGGGTGCTTTAACGATCTATTAATACTAGATAGCTTCGATGTTTGTTAAGATATCAAAATAATCAGCAAGGGAAGTTGTACCGAAGGATTACCTCTACTTTTCAAAATATTTCCAATTGTACAGAGCGTTGTATAAAAGCGTGACACAAAGAACATTTTGTTTTTTTAACAGAAATATTTAAAAATGTAATAAGAAAATTTGATTCAATGATTATCGTGTACATTCTCAAATCATTTAGGCTACGCAAGGTGCTCAATAAAACAGTAACATGCTATGTACAGAATGGGCCAAATTGGTAGTCATCATGAAGTATGTGGTTTAGTATTGATGATAGCGGAAAACGATTTTCGGGAGCATACGCTACTTTTTTATCCTAAAATCAAATATGAAAACAAAATTCGAACATCAAAGCCTCCTTTGGTAAAAAATGACATCTGCTTCATTTTTTAAATTCGATAGCAAAGAATGTCAATCTGTTTGTTTCCCATTCTTGACTTACAAAAACTGTACTTGACATAATTATTCTGCTAAAATTAAACGTCAACAGCTGACGGTTAAAGTTGTTAAGCATGTTGTATTTATTACATTGTCCACCGTTTCTTTCTGATTCTCACTTGTTTTCATATCTAGAATTAAGCTGTTTTGTTGTTGCTTAAAATGTTTATATTAGCATCTAATTTCTCAATAAAACCATAGCAAACTAGACAGTGTGTTCAGCGAGGAAAGGGACAACGTGATATCTCGGGAACGAATGCAGATTTTAAAATTCTGAAAACTTTGTTATAAATGTAATTTTGTGATAAAATATGTGCCCCTAAATATATATATTTGTAAAGCTCGAACAACAGCCTTTTCAGTAAGTCAAGGCCAACTATGTATTCAATTACAAAAAAGAATTTGCCGTTATTTCCCGAAAACAGTCAAGTTTGAAGAAAATCGGTATGCCATGTTATTGGAAATTAGATTTGTAGTAAAGACGTCTTTAAGATTTTTTGATAATTCTTCAAATTAGCAGGACGCGAAGAAAAGTTGTTTTTGAAGAAAAATTATTTTTCGCCAATATCTCAAGCGTAAGCTCTGATATTCGAATTTTCTTTTTACATTTGATTTCAGGATAAAGAAGTAGCCTATACTCCCGAAAACCGTTTTTCGCTATCATCAATACTAAGCCAGATACCCACGATGACAACCAATTTGACCCACCCTGCACATATGTAAAATGTTGTCTAAAAGTTGATGAGTATAGATTCTCATTTGAGATGTTAATTGGGCTATTGCCACATTCTGTTACGATATTTTGTCGCGACGTTTCGGAAGCTGACAACTCTGCTCTCGTCCTCAGGCGTTCGCCCTGAGAACTCATGGGGCGTTTCTAAAAATGCAAAATAATAAACTAAACCGCCCTTCTCCGGGCGAACGCCTGAGAACGAAAGGAGAGTCAGCTTCTGAAACGTCGCGACAAAATATCGCAACAGAATGTGGCAATAGTCCATTAACATCTCAAATGTAGCCTAAATCTTTTTAAATAGAATATGTATATTTTGTTACCCTCTTGTTCTGTACCAATGCGATTGCAACAATGGACTGGCATGAGGTCTGAATCAAACACTTTCGACGTTATTTCATTTTTTCTTGTAAAATGTCAAGCCTAGCGAGCCCCCCTGATATAATAATTAATAAACATCGTACTTTGAACAACGACGAATTGAATAACGCCAAAATAGTTTGATTTGATGCATATTTCTAACAAAAAAATACAAGAGTGTCCGTTTAAAGAAATAGTCTACATGAGTCGCTAAGATTACAGACCGTTAAGGCATCCTATACACATTTTTCTGATTCCTAGTTTATTACTATACCGACAGAATATTCAAACATCAATCTTCACTTATAGGTGATTTTGATTTTCATTTTAAATTTCTCTCAACAACTTTCGGTTAGTTGTAGCACAAAATGTTATTTCCAAAAAATGCATTACGTTTAAAAAAAACATGAAAATTGGAATTATAGATAAAAATTGATGTTTGAATTAAAAATGAAAATTCAGTTTTGAATTGCACGTAGTTGGTATGTGTATCAAACATAAAACTGGTTCTATGCTTTTTTGAATCACCGTCAACAGATACCGTTCCGTTCCGTTTAAAAAATTGAGACAGATAACGATTCAAGTTTTTCAATCACTCTGTAGAGTTTCCCTTATTCTCTTCCATATTTGACAATATAAAAATCAAGAAAACCAAATATTGACGGCAATTTGTCTGTTTAAGAATATGATTAGAAAATCAACCACTACTAGATCGAATTATTCGTAATTCGACTAATTATTCGCAAACTGGCAACACCGCTATAATAAGATACAGATCTACAACTACCCTAAGAAATTTCGGGAGGTTAGTGGATGCACATTAGAAAATCTAAAAGCGCAAGGATGAAGGATGAAGCACATAATGTAGGACTAAATCTTTGCCTAACATGGTTATTTGTGCCTTTTCCCATACCACGGTTCTATTTTGGCTTGCCGATTTATATAGGGTTTCTGCGTTTTATAACTTTCATTGATCAATATCTACAAACCTTTTTTACTGAGACCTCTATTATTAAAACTTGTGTTTCAAAGGGTTCATAGAATTTGACCAAAAAATGAGAAAATGCATTGGCATACCTTTAAGGCACCTTATGCATCCAACGTTTTCATCAGAAAGGTTAGGTCTCAGTACAGGCCTATAAAGTTCTGCAAAATATATACAATATCACACCATACGGTGAAAATATTCTGGGTGAGATGGTTCGTGCATGTGGAGATTGTTAATATTTCTGAAGAGAGTCTTTGAATCCATTTCTGGTAGAATCTACACATTTTACCAAAATAATATTCCAAACATATCCTACTGATGATTAAATTAAATATTGGAAGGCTACAAGAAAACATATGGAAGGACAGTTACTTACTAAGCTATTGGATATGTACCATTTGAAGTATTCAATAAATTATTATTATTATTACTTATCAGAATTTCAGTTCTAGTTCAAGGAACAGAGACATATTTGCTTGCAAAAGGTTATGTAGTTCTAATTTTTGGATATATTGTGTATTATATCGGTACCCTAGTGAAAAACCCAAGTTTTCGACCTCGTCGCCCCTGTGCGGACGCCGTGGGGCCCCAAAAACCATCAAAAGTTTGGACTTCTCTCAGTTTCTCGATAATATCTTTTTACCAATGCATTACAGAGAAAAAGATCTTTATTAAAAGTTGTAGAGCATTACATTTGCTACAACTTTTGTATGAAAAAGTTTTTTGTAGAACGATTAGGTAAATAGTTACGCTTCATCGAAGTTACTAATTTTTCGTACAATGACACTTTTTTAAAATTTTGATTTTTTTTCTTAATAATAATAATAATAATATAATATTAATTTGATATAAATTTCAAATAAATCAAAATATTAATCATGAATCCTAAAGGGCAACTGAAATAGCAACATTGAAATGGAAAAATGAAGAATTTTTATAATTATAATAATAGGAAATATTATGACAATGCAGATATTATAGTAATAACAAAAGTTATAACTTCCTACGTTTAGTTATGGTTTCTGGCTTTGAAGCTTCGGCCAGTTCTTCTTCAACTTTTTCCATTAGCATATCAGTTAGATCGTCTTCTTCATTTTCATCAGTTATAATGTCCGCTGTGTTTTCACAAGTTTGCCCAGAGTATTGTTTACAAATGATAGAGCACCCGAGCCCGACCTTTCTACAGTTGCAGACCTTAGTGCATCCTTTCTTGCAGTGACAGGAAATAAAAGTCAGGATTGACTGAGGAACTGGATCCCTGGCGGTTTTAATAGGAACAAGTGCTTTACTGTCCTTCCTCCATCCAGAGGGTTCTTCATTTCTCTCATCCATGTTTGAACTTGTCCTGTGTCGGTGGCAAGATTGAATTTGCTGCCAGTAGCAGATTTGGAGAAGAGCTGATAGCACCAAGTACCTAATGTTGTTGCCTTGTCACCACCATAAAGATGAAAAAGTATACGTTGTTCCCCTGCCTCAGCGATGATTGAAACACTGGCATCAGAATCCCTGAAGATGGTTGCAAGTTCATGCAATGCTGGTTTGTTCTGAAACAGAGTGCAGAATCTGGTTTTCCCAAAACCGAACAGGGAAGACGTGGTGTCACATCCACTCAAGGCGTGAAGAACAACAATGTTTCAGGAGTATTACCTCTTCCAGGTTTTTGGAAATAAATGGGGAGATGTTACAATAAGCACATCAGAGTCTTCCGCTGCTTGCTTCACAGCTCCGTTGCCTTGTATGAACGTTTCCTTCAGGAAAGAAATAAGGCGACGTTTGTTCTTTTCATTTGCTACGAATTTCTCCTGTGGTACTTGAGCAATAGTTGACCCATCAAAAATTATATCACTTGAAGTGTTCCTCTCACCTCTTCTGAACCTTTCAGCACTCTTAGTACTTCTCAGCTCAGGATCTAGAGGATAGTCATCAAAAATGACCAAAACATTTGATCCATAATGGTTACGAACGAATTTGACGTACCATTTACAAGCTTCATGAAAACTGTCAGTTCTGTTCTATATAACCTTGTGGAGAAGGAACCCACCGTCTACAACTATAGTTCGATAGGGTAGGAGTTTGGTTGTGTTTGATAATGATGAAAATGCTGAATACAAGGTCGATTTTGTACCCTTACGCATTCTTCCTTCTGAAAAGAGGAACAATGGGTAAGGAGCCAGTTCATACTAGAAAAACTTTTCCAAATCTTCCCGTGTCTGCTTGACAATGCATATTATCTGGAAAAGTGTCAGTGCCACCTTGTTGCTCCTTTTTAGTTTCAAAGATCCGAAATTTCCACCAGCTATCCCAAATTCTTGTGACCTGTGACAATTAACTTTTTCGCTGCCTATGACACCAGGACTTATTGACATAACCACATCAATCACTGGAAAAGGAGGATGTGTCGACAGCCAAGCTTTCATTTTGCTCATATCTCTGTCGTCTCTTTTCATGCGGGCTCGCCTCATATCAACGTATTGTTCAGACCATACCCAATACCCATGTCATAAGTACGTTGTCAGACATTCCTCTAACATGAATCAGTCCACCAATAGTTTTCATATTCTTCAACATGGTTTGCTCAATGGTCATATCCGACCATATGCCTGACCAAGACTTTTCCGATCTTTTTATGGTAAAGTAGCTTTTGTTGTGAATTGTGTGTGAATTCAGGGTCCATCCTTTCCTATAAGCTGCACATATCTTGAAGATAAAGGTGAGAGCATTTAGCGTAAAATAAATACCCAGCCGCATGAAACACTGTCTGAATATGGAGTGATCAATTACCCATCCTTTCCGTTTCGATAAACTGCTTCATCATCAGAGTCACCATTTTAAAATGCAGTATCCATAGCTTCAAGGTTTTGACTACTGTGGACAATTTCTTTTGTCTTCATATAAAGAGGCTGATCAAATGCCACGAAGCACGTTTTTTAATCAAAATTCTTGCATCTCTGATTTTATGATTAAGTTACCAATTTTTTGATGAAGCGTAACTATCTACCTAATCGTTCTACAAAAGCATTTTTCATACAAAAGTTGTAGAAATGTAATGCTCTACAACTTGTAATCAAAAACTTTTTTCTCTGTAATGCATTGGTAAAAACGGAAAGAACTCTGAAATTTTGATGGTTTTTGAAGACCCATGGCGTCCTCTTCGATTGTTAAAAGAAATCAGTTCTTGATGTTTCGAAAGAAATTCTGAAATTAAAATCTTTTGATCTAAAGCCCATTACCGCCCCAAAATAGGTGTAAGACAAAAAAAATGATTTTAATATTTCCTTTATTCAACCGATAACATACCATTTGATAAGTATCATTCAAGTAGATGTGATGATTAACACAGAAAAATATTACATTCATGAATTGCAAAATGTTATCTTATCGTACAAAATTTTAAAGATAAACGTTTGAATTAAGCGATAATTTACCTAAAAATATTTTATTGAAGAAGTACATTACCACACAACACCTAATCAGAAACTGGGTTGCAAAAATTAGATATTCTAAGTTAGGCTAGAGCTTGAATGCGTTAAGGTTAGATTTAAACCACTCCATTCAGATTAAGTTGTTAAATATGAAGTGACTTTTGTTTCTAAACACAATGCTTTACTTTCGGTAAAGCTTGCCTTCGTTAACTGGTGTGCCAGGAAGTTATTCGGTAAAATTCTTTACTTCTCTAAAAGAAGGCCAGCTTACAGAATTATAGATCAATAAATAAACTCAACTCCTACATTCCAAATGCGTTTCCTATTAATGCGTAAGTTATATTCTATTTGTGGTACTTTACCCTTATTAGGTTTGTTTGCTTGTTTAATGGGCCTAATTTCCCCCACTGCTCTACTTACGACAATTTGTCCTATGGGATAAATCTCTAATAAAATATCTATTAGTACACTTTATAAGGAACTATCATTTCAAAGACATTACAGAAATAAATTCTAAGCAACTTCCAATTACAATAAAAATGTAACGCTGATAAGACAGTTCCATCGACAACTAAACCAAAAAAATTAGTTGGGATTTCTGTACAAAAAAACCCACGATATCAAAGAGGTATTTTTTAATTTTGTAATAAGACAAAGGAAATATTTTTAAGATTAATTACAGTATCTTGTAATTATATTTTATAGATTTCTGATAAGAGCAAGAAATCGCTTCGTTATGTTCCTTAAATTATCAAATATTATTCACCAAGTACTTACAAGTATATTTGTCGAATACCGCATTTGAGTAATGTACTATAAGGTGATTCGAATTCGTGTCTATATTTGGATTTAATTTTTTTGACGAAAGTGATATAAGACCTTTTGACACTTTTGGGAAAACTATATTCAAAGTACAAAAGATAAAAACAGAAATTTTTGACATTTCTAGCAAATTAGAAGTTGCCAGCTTTCGAGATCACAAGAATCATAAACATCAGTTACGTAAAGCCAAAACGATTGTGACTATTTTAAGTAAACTGGGTCTAAACTAGATTTATCTAAAGCAAGGCCATAACGAGAATAATGACGATTCTTTATTGAGATTTGTTTTTTATTCTAAAAAAATCACTTGAATGTATAGCGCATCTAGCATGAGAAATCAAAAAAGTATTTTCATATTTTCAGTACAAATGTTCAAAAAAGGCCTTCTACTGTATTTTAATGTTTTAACATTGCTCGTTTTAAATTTTATATATTATGTATGTACTGTAAGGTTATACAAATTCATTCCAACACATACAAGTGAGGTATTACAACATAGTTAAATCGATACAAAGAAAAAACGAAAATGAAAGAAAAAACGTGTTAAGGTTATGGAAGTTTTTAAACGTCCGTACACATTACAGGCAATTTCATTTTATTTTTTTAATATGACAAGACACATTAACAATATGTCTGTCATGTTTCATACGTTTGAAATCAGGTCATTGGCATGAAGTCAAACAACACAAGCTAATTTGTAGAGTAAATGTTAAAAAATCTCTGCTGATGACAAATCGTTTATTTTATTCATAATTATATTAATATACGGTTTCTAGGTTATGTTTATACAATAATTGACAATATTTCATATTTGCGTATATATGTCTAACAGAAATGGAGTTTTAATTACTATACCTAATGCACTGAATTGAAAAACTTTATTTACAAATTTTTCATTTACTGTGATTGATTTTTGTTATATTCAAGTTAATTAAATGATTATTCTCTATAATTAGATGACATTTAATGGTTTGATAGAATTATCTAAAAAGCATTGTCTAGTATTAATATTGCTTACGAATTGTTAGATATTGAAACGCTTAAATTATTATCAATTAATTAATATTGTACCGATATTCTGATCAAAATAACTGCAAAACAAAAATATATCAGTCACTTGTTTTTTAACGAGCTATTTTTATAAAATGACAAATAAAAAAAAAACAAAAATAGTTATAGTACAGTATTTGCATTTGACACCATTAAAAACTTCTTGGTTTTATTATTGTTTTGCTCTTAATGACGATGAGATGTGTCATCTGCTAGTTTCTAATTTGTGGAAGTTCTAGTCCGATGATGTGGTTACAGACTGCCCGTAGATCTGAATGAAAATTAAATAACGCTGGATTTAGTTAACTGTAAATGGGTAACATGGACACGTCCGTTCATCCGATTTCACAATTCGTAGCTAATTCAGGAAAATCTTTAGAAAGTGATCATATACGACGTTCATTAAGTCTTTAGGTGAATCCACCGGGAAGTGCCAAAATTAGTTTCAGCCATATTTGCAATCTCAAAACACAGCATTTTAGTATTACATGGAACATGAGTCTATTCATGTTTACTATGGAAAGAGCTACTTTCTTTTTAACATTCTTAATTGGATAAATAAGTAAGTTTTCAATTGTTTACTGTCTCTTTTGTATGATACAAATTATTTTTAAACGTACTCAAGACTTAAACTTACATTCATATACAGTATGAAACTGGATTTACAAGATGTGTACATAACGAAATACTTACAATGAGCGTCTGTGCATTAGCGAGTAAGTAAACTTTCTCATTTCAGTTGTATTGCATAAGAGGCCTTTAGTTTGCAAGTCGAATGCAAACCGGCCGTCATATGTAGCTGTATTTATGATGCTCATAGAAGCTGCAATCCTCACATTTTTGTACGAGCCGCCATTGTGTGAAGGTCTTTATGGATTCTATTACTTTAGTACATTAGCATTCTCCATGTTGCAATATATCCAATTTACCACCAAAACGTGATAAGACTGCATTCGCTGTTTCTAAATAAACTCATTTTTTTTTAACTGGAAATGCAGTGGAAAATCGATAGCACACAATAATCCTGTTTTAGCTTAAGGAAAAGCCGCTCTTGACAAACTGTAGCATTTGCAAGGCACCAGCACGCGGCAGTCATTCTTGTTGACTTCTTGAAGAGCACTACGCAACATGACATTACAGTGCTCCGTAACGTCTACGTTTTAAAAGGTCGGATGGTCTTAATCCTGCTATTTACGAGTATTTGAAACTTTTCATTTACTGAAATTTACTTAAGATTACACTGGATGCGCCAGACTCATATTAATATATCTTTTCCGTTTCTTTGCAATCGGTGCCAGATTATCATTGACATTGAGACATTTATTGGAAAAATGTGAATTATATACACAGCTATAACTATACTATAATCCTAACTTACCCGCCGAATTCAATCTCATACCCATCAAGATCGAGTTGGTTATGGGTCACGACTAAGCTGCTATCTATTGCTTGTTGATCTCTGATTAATAATCATATAATATACAGTGTGTCCAAGATAAGGATGCACAGCATGGGTATCTTGGAAACGGTAAGAGATACAGGATAGGTTAAATGAGATGAAAGTTGGCTATTTACAGGACCTTTTTGTTGGCGTTTGCAAAATTTAGATATCTTAGATAGTTTCTGAGATATTTAAAAAAAAAGTAGATTTCTCGATTTTTGTTTTTATTTTTTCTTTCATTTATTTGAAGATATATCGGAAAACTAAAACCACTTTTCCATTGCCACTTTTTGTGATCTATTAAAATACGCTAACAAAATTTCTGTACAACGTTTCGGTTTCGAGTAACCATCATCAACCTCATTTTTTTTAAATTTTTTGTGTTGAAGGTTGCTGTGACTGACTGTAATAATTGCTGTTCATCTTCAAACTTTTGGTTAAGCACATGGTTCTTGAAGGAAATCTAATGGTGTTAGATCAGGTGATTGTGCAGGCCACGGTATTACCAAATGCATTAATTTATAGTATACAAAACCAAAATAACCCTATCATGTTTACATCATTAGAATTGTGACAACAAAAGTTATCCAAGGCAATTTTCAATTGTTTCTCCGCCTATTTAAAAAAATGATAATGATGGTTACTCAAAACCGAAACATTGTACAGAAATCTTGTTAGTGTACTTTAATAAAGCACAAAAAGTAGCAATGGTAAAGTGATTTTAGTTTTCCGATATCTCTTCAAATAATTGAAAGAAAAAATAAAAACGAAAATCGAGAAATCTACTTTTTTTTAAATATCTCAGAAACTATTCAGAATATGTAAATTTTGCAAACTCCAAGAAAAAGGTCCTCTAAGTATCCAACTTTCTTCCCATTTAACCAATCCTGTATCTCTTATCGTTTACAAGATCCCCATGCTGTGCATCCTTATCTTGGACACATTGTATATTCGATACAGAGTAGTTACTTGTTTGATATACATGTTAATGCTTTCCAAGTGGTTATCTTTTAGTAACTTGCTCGATGATGCCGTACGCAACTTCAGGAAGGTATATTTATCACTGCGCAACGTTGTAACAGTCCCTATAAATTACTCCTATTTATACTAACTAGTCTATAATCAATCTTACAACGTGATTTGTGTTTTGTGTTGCTGTTTTAAAAATCAACTTGGGAATTTTATGTTGACTCATCTGGAAACGATTGTGCTATCTAATTTGTATCTAAAGACAACATTCTTGTGTGTGCAACTGGCGATCTTTTCAACTTTATGTCAGTAGTGTGATGTGTACCACTTTACAATTATTACAATGAGCTCGTCAAACCGTAAGTATTTGTGTGCTGTTTGTAATAAAAGTCAATGAGTTCTAAACTGATCTAGTAATTTTTCTAGGAGCAGCAAGAGTTGCTATTTCATAGATTCGATCATTTGTTATCACCGACGGTTTTAATATATTGAACATTACGTAATAATGCGAATATACTTATGTTGAACAAACTTATTTCTTTATTTATATACAAAATTAACAATCTTTCTGTTTGCAAAATCAATACTAATCTTTTATACAACATACAAGGTCACAAAATATTAACATCGCTTGAGAGAAGGGAGGGTGTTAAATATCTTTCTTATTTCTAAAATTTTAAAGTCAGTACTGCATTAGTAAACGCTACAGTAGTATGTACTATGTGTGTTTGCAATAAAAATCAAGATATTGATGCCACTCAAGTCGATAATTGTTGCGATTTAATGGTGTGCGACATACTTACATCACATTAAACAACCTTTTAGTCGATTTCAAAAAAGTTCTGACAGAAAACACTTTTGCAAATTGGATAAATCAGGTTATCGTTTTTTGCTTCAATTGGAAATAAATTTGTATTGATAACCAGCGTCGTAAGACTCTTATATGATACTATTTGTGCAGGTCAATTTTGCAGTACCAAAATCAGGTCAAAAGTGCTTTCACGATTTTCGAGGAAGCAATATCAAGATAATCTTGAATCACATTAAAATTTCCACTCCAATGTTAATTTGTAGTTTTAAATCACCAGACAGCATTTAATTGGCTTGATTACTTCAAACTTATTTAACAATATGATTGATTGTCTGGAATTCTTCATTTCTAATTATTTCAAGTAAACAAACATCATCTCACATTAATGAAATGGCAGAACAAAACCACAAGTTTATAAAGTAGAAATAAGGTTCATAGAATCTAAAACTGACCTGAGAAGATAATCGTAGATAATTTAAATACCGACATTGAAGTAAGACGCTTAATGGAGGAAGAGAATGCGTGATGAAAGTCACGCGGCTGTTTAAACGTTTATTAATATTTAAGTACATTCATACTAGGCAATGTTGAATTTTAAAAATTAAACGCTAATAGATAGACATATAGAAATAAAATTTAAGCGAAAAGGTCAACGTCTCTGATTCTTATTCTAATTTACAGCTTCATTATTATTATAAAGCGGTTTGCATTTTATCTGTTAGGAAAATATCAACAAGTGTGTAGCCGCGGTGTCCTCAAAATGTTTCAACTAAAAAACCTTTTAGATGGAATTCCATGAAAAAAAACCGAACACATATACATATTATTGCAAAATTTGATAGAGAAAATTACAAGGTACGGTTGTGAGTCATCGATTACCTTAAACATAAAAATTCCTGCGTTTATTTATCTAAGCAATAATAGCACGGAATAAGTTGCATTTATTATAATTTTAATGAGATCGTGAGCGCTACCAAAAGAATTTCACAATTATTATAAGTCGTAACTGTAAATAAAGAAATTATTATAATTGTAAAATATTTCTAAATAAAAACCAACAGCCTTGATATTGTTCCAAAGTCAAATGTATTTGTAGCAATAAAATTTAAAAAGACTGCATACTTAAAAAGGGTATCGTTCGTGATGTATTAATTAAAATTAAACTTGAAAAGTGCGTACTTGCTGGTTAAATGCCAATGTAATGTATTATTTTGTTCGTAGTTTTGCTACAAAAATTGATGGTGTAGGATTTACAAAATTTACAAGGGCTCTTAAGAATGAATGAATCTCATTGTATCATTTACAAATATGGTAAGCACTCCTTGACGTTACATACATAAAATTTAGATTTATAGAATAAAAAACATGAATCTTAATCTTCTATAAGAATCACATGAGCACTTCCTTATCCCATCAAATGGTGCGCAAAGTGGCACTTTTTGGATTCTTCCAAGAAGATTCCGAATTAAACGGAATTGTCCCAGCTTTCAGAAACAAATCACAAGTGCCACGCTGTATACTAAATATTCTGTAGAAACGACTTCTAGCTCATTATATTGTTACATCGAAGCTCTACCGCTACGTATGCCATACTCGCCTTCGTATTCTGTTTTAAGATTTCCTTAGAGGAGGTTAACACGGTTGAAGAATCGAGCTTCGCACTCTGATTTGAAATTATTACTTGATATTTTAAAAATGCAATTGGAGGATGCAGACAATACTGTGCAAAATAAGGAATATAAGTAAGTAAACAGAAAAAGATTACAGTAAAATGCCATTCCTAGTAAGAATCAGACAAAACCGCAACAACGTGTACTCATATTTGAGTCGTTGGTATATACCTATAGGTTTTTCGTTTAGAAAACACATCAACCCGTCCGAATAGTCTCGCTTGCTCTGAAACGATAGGGCAAGTGCCCAAAACATTGATTTTTCGAAAATTCAATTTGATTATTTAAAGATTATTTTGTGAAAGAGTCGTCATCCTTTTGTTTTTATACAGTAACCGTGTTGGCACAATTTCCTGTTGTTATTTTTAACCCTGAAAAGATAGTGTCTTCCAGAAGACGATCTTAAAGAAATTCTTGCAACTTATAACAAATAATTACATTATAAGTTTGTAGTCTCATCATGTCGACTTTCTTTCAACGTTTTCACACAAATAAATGAGACCTTTACTTTTTGTTTCTGCCTGCAGAATAGAAAGAAGGGTAGAAACGCAATAGGTCAAATTTAAATAATACGTTACATAAAAGTTCCAGTCTATGACCATGAAGAGTCGCATCCGAGAAGACGGGCGTTCAAATCCCGCCGTACACCTTAGGATTAATTTAATTTTTTTTTCGAATTTTTATTTTACCTCTCCTTTTTGTAATAATTAACTACACTAATAATAACAATAATTCATTTTATCATAAAAAAACTTCAATAATTCTATTAATAAAAACATCTGGGAATGCAAAGCATAACCACAACGAATTCCGTTTTGTTACTTTTTTCAGACTTCGGCAGCCATTTTGATCATGTTCCCGAGGTGATATCAAAAAACTAAAAGTAAACGTTTGTTTTCTTTTTTGATGTAGAATACGATTCTAAAGTAAAAAAAAAATTTTTGAAAATTTTCCAATTTTTGGCCGCCATTTTGACCATGTTCCCGAAGAGTTATCAAAAAACGAAGATACCACGTAGTCTTTAGTTTTTAATGTAAAATCCAAATCTAAAGTCGAAATTTCAGAATTTGACAAAAAATGCGGACATACATACATACAGCCATACAGACAGACAGACTTCGTAAATTCGGTAACGACTCCTTCGGAGTTCGTTGAAAATAAATGTAGTTTTAGAATAATTAATTATTGTTATGGTTACAATAAACAAATCAACAACAAATCAATTTGACAAAAATTGGGACTTGTTTTTCATATGTATGTTGATTTGTATATTGTAACGATAAAAATTAATAAATAAATAAATAACAACAATAATTAATTATTCTAAAACTACATTTAAGGTTTTTTATTAGTAAATTATTGAAATTCTTTATAATGCAAATTAGTTATTTTTGTATTAAGTGCGCGAAATCAGTGTTTTTTTTTGTAGCGCACGAGAATGGCATTTTTTGCCGAGACCGTTAAGTCGAGGCAAAAAAGTCATTCGAATGCGCCAGAAAATCATTGATTTCGCTCACAGAATACAAACAACGTTTGTTCTACAACCTTCAAACATTCTTATAATATATATGATTTCTTGATGTAAATTATACAAAACAAGTGTGGGATGAAAGTGCAAAATAATATTAATTTGCAACAAGAAACAGAGTTACCTACTGTGTCAATTTTGTTTTTTTTTCGCCCATGTGCCTAAAACATATTCTTTGTGCCCATGTGCGTAAAAAATAGTTATTTATGCAACAAGTGAGTAAAGTGTATCTTTTTTTCACGAGAAGGAAAGTTTACCGCACAAGCCGAAGGCGAGTGCGCAAATCCGCCGAGTGAAATAAAGTAACTTTACTCACGAATTGCATACAAAACGTTTTTCACGTTCGTAATAAAAATCAAGAACTACCTACTTCAAAAACAGCTTTTTATTTGAAAACATTGATATTAAATGTACAGTTACCTTCTATATTTTGTGTTTCAATATTTTGCGTTAAAAAATGACACGTTACGATACTTTTTTTCACTCAAATGCGTAAAAAAATGAACGGCTATGGCACTTTTTTTCACGCTTCTAGCGCGATGAAACAAACGCATCCTTTATAAACAAAAATTAATGAAAAATGTTGCACTTTTTTTAACGAACGAGAAAAATAGTAGTTTACGTAACTAGTCAGGAAAGCGATACTTTACTGGACGAGCAGACAGTCTGCAAGTCCGGTAAAGACGCCTTACTGACATGTTACGTACAATATTTTTTCTAACGCCGGTTTTTTTAATGCCGTAATCATATACAGGGTGGTATCTGGTACATATAGGTATACCAACTTATGCTTTTATTATCTTTCCAGTTGATTTTACGGCAAATATGTAAAAATGTCCAGGATGGAACTAAATGTATTTATAATTAAGATTTTCTAATAGTTGGTTTATTTATACTGTATATTCTTAATGAATTAATTTTTAAATGTAAGATCCTGTACTTTAAATATTACCATAATTGGCAAATCTTAGGAATGGAAGAATGTGATCATTTGGATACAGCGTCTGACTTCTAATCTAGAGGTCCTGCGTTAGATTCTTGCTGTCGAACACCTTGTGTCGTTTTTAGTTTTTTCTTTAATTTTTATATTATTAAGTTTTTTTATAAGTAGAATTATTCTAGTTAATTATTACAAAAAAAGAGATGTCAAATAAAAATTTTAAAAAATACAAAGAAATTACTAGTCAACAGCAGGAGTCGAACCCGGATCTCCTGATTAGAAGTCAACATCTGTAACTAAACAACCAAATTCTTCATTTGTTGAAACGGTCTAATTTCAGTATTTGCATGGCAGCACTTTAAATATTATTAAAAATTAATAATAAAATGCATTTCATACATAATGTGTAAATAAAGTTCGACAGTATTTAATTGTAAACATTTTTTGCATTTACATATTTGAAACAATATAAAAGCAGAAATCACAAATAAATTAAAAACCGTTTGAATTTTTTCGCAAAAATCATGTTGTCTGTGAAGGCGACAAAAACAAAATTGTTTGCGTTGGTTTTGCGTACGTTTTTTGTATTTCTTAAAAATGAGTGAGTGATAGTGATAGTCCAGAAGAATAAATTAATGTTTTCTTTAAGGTTGTACTTATTTTTTTCGAGTCAGGAAAATACTTTACCTGACTAGTACGGTAAAGTACTTTCCTGACTAGTCAAGGAAAATCTAGTTTCCATAGCAAAATGAATAATGAAAAGCTTACTTTGGAATACGGTGTTAGAAAATAGTTATTTATGCAACAAGTGAGTAAAGTGTATCTTTTTTTCACGAGAAGGAAAGTTTGCCGCACGAGCCGTAGGCGAGTGCGCAAATCCGCCGAGTGAAAAAAAGTAATTTTACTCACGAATTGCATACAAAACTTTTTTCACGTTCGTAATAAAAATCAAGAACTACCTACTTCAATAACGGCTTTCTCGATGCGTCACATCAATGCGTTCTAATTTCTGACAAATGCCAGTGGCAGCCTCCTATGTGTTTAAATATTTTGCGTTAAAAAATGACACGTTATGATACTTTTTTTCACTCAAATGCGTGAAAAAATGAACCGTTATGGCACTTTTTTTCACGCTTCTATCGCGATGAAACAAACGCATCCTTTATAAACGAAAATTAATGAAAAATGTTGCGCTTTTTTTCACGAACGTGAAAAAAATATATTTTGTGCCCATGTGAAAAAATGATAAGCTTCCCGTATCCTTGGCGATGTTCAAATCTAACCTTTTTTTGACGGTTGTAGGAAAAAAAATTATTATTATTATCATTATCATTATCATTATTATTATTTGTAGTTAATTATTACAAAAAGAAGAGGTAAAATAAAAATTTAAAAAAAAATAAAAATAATCGTAAGGGTCCGCCGGCGAGGTTTGATTGCTCGTTTTCCCGGGTGCGTCGACCAACGCGCTCGTTCGTTAAAGCTGCAGAATTGCGGCATTTGCATTACAGCAAATTACACTTTATTAAAAATTAATAGTAGAATGTCATTTGTTAGTAATACACAAATAAAATCCGTTCTATCCCGTGCAGTTTTTAATTGTGAACATCTTTTGCGTTTACACAATTGCTGTAAAATCAACTGGGAAGATAATATTTATAAGCATAAGTAAAAATTGACATTGAATTCCCTACATACCCTCGAAGAATTAGTTGTAAGCAATCAATATATTGTTGAATACCACAGTAGCGAGATCAGATTTCAGTTCTACGCATTCCTTGATAAATTCGGAAAGCGTACAAGCTAATATTTTCGTATTGTGAATTGAAATTTTAATTTGTTATTCCGAAAGTCTGGGAATTATTTTTTGTGGCTGAAGATTTCCTACTTCAGTGTTATAAGTCTGCTTATTGCGTAACCGACGTACCATATTACGTATTTGCAAGTGGTGTAGCTATTTTGCTCTTAACTTTGAAAGAAGCTCAAAGAAATATGATCACTTTGATGATCGTGTACAGTTTCATAAAACTCGCATTATTCGTTTGGATTTGTAACTTGATTAAAAATTCGATAATTACAGTAGACACTCTAGGTGAATTGAAACATTCACATATATTATAAACTGTAGAATTAAAAGTAAATAAATATTCTATTGTTTGATTATATGCAAAATACTTGGAATATACAAAGTGTTCATAAATGTTTCTGGGTCCAGTTGGCTATGGAATCTAATTTTGATGTGCCGCCTTACTGATTTATTTCAATATTCAATTTATTCAATTTATTCAATATTTCAATACGTATTTGTTTTCTGTCATTTGTCAATTGCAAATGCCATTGTTCTGCATTTAGTAATTTAGCTAATCTTTATTTATTATTATTATTATTATTTATTTATTTAAACTTTATTAATTTTTGAATAAATAAATAATAAGTTATTTTCAACGAACTCCGAAGGAGTCGTTGCTGAATTTGCGAAGTCTGTCTGTCTGTATGGCTGTATGTCTGTCCACATTTTTTGTCAAATTCTGAAATTCTGACTTCAGATTTGGATTCTACATCAAAAACTAAAGACTATGTGGTATCTTCGTTTTTTGATAACTCTACGGGAACATGGTCAAAATGGCGGCCAAAAATTAAAAAATTTTAAAAAAATTTTTTTTACTTTAGAATCGTATTCTACATCAAAAAATAAGACAAACGTGTACTTTTAGTTTTTTCATACCACCTCAAGAACATGGTCAAAATGACTGTCGAAGTCTGAAAAAAGTAACAAAACGGAGTTCGTTGTGGTTATGCTTTACATTGCCAGATGTTTTAATTATCGCTCTTTATGTTATTAACTCATGCTTAAAAAACATAAGATTAGTCAACTATCATAACAACGATGCACTGCGTGTAACATGACAAACATTCTAATACATATCACGTTTTTCAAAACGCGGCAAACGCAGCCGCAGGCATGATTTCACAGCCCACTGGACCCAGAAACATTTATGAACACTTTGTATATCCTCGGGCATAATAATATTTAGTTCAAAACTGAGTTTTTCTATAAATATTTAGTTCATTTGATTTATTTCACTTTCAAACGTTTAACGAAATTTTGCAAAGCTTGACAATACGAATTTGTACGCACTGAGATAAATATAGAATTTTATGCATTGAAAAGTACCTATGATACAGAGAATTCCTCTTATACTAGACATTAAAAATTGAATTATCGACTTAGGATTTTTGCTAATGCTAATACTCTTTTATGTTCTATCAATATTTATGTCTTTGCAGAATTTCGTTACAGTGTGGGTCTTTTAAAAGTGTTTTACAATGTTCTTGAAAGATAGGACGCAAAACAGAGTTGTGCTAAACCTAGAAGTAACTTTGAGTAAATTTTCAGACCGTTGCTTATAACTGTGGTAGTTCCATTATACAGCGTGAATATAAAGTAACGCATAAAACTCATATTTCTTTACAGGTACTAAGTAAATCAGAGATTTCTGAAACAGGTCGATGCATATTTTAATGTTGCAATCACCTTCTAGCATTCATTTGTTTCGAAGCGATGGTATCATTGTCGATTTTCGTTAAACGGATAACCACCGATTTTGTTCGTAAGTTTGATAAACTCTGTTATTGCTTAAACAATGGTACAAACTGCACTTGATATAAAAAGAATTTATAGGTATGCTCGTTGCTAAAGGGTTGATAGGCGAAAATTTGAACATTTACTGGACTAATAGTTGAAATTAAATAATACTTTATATTTGCATAATATCTGTTGTTGGTGCTTTCATTTAAACAAAATAAGTAAAAAAGTAAACAATAGCGTTACACAAACTTTTTTCTACCTGAGAAATTAGAAAACTTTTTAACTTTTAACTCAGAAATGTTCTTATGTAAGGTGTAGAAATGTTTAGGCAGTAACAAAGTCTATTAAAATCGCTACAAAATTAGAGGGTTTCCATTTAAAAAATTAACAACGATGCATTGCTTTGAAACAAATGACTGCTGAAAGGTAATTACAACATTGAAATGTGTATTATTTTCGACCTGTTTCGGGATTTTCCGATATACTTGTCCATAAAAAAATATGAATTTTATGTGTTACTTTATATTCACGCTGTATATTCTTTTGGGTTGGATTAAAAGGAAAACCAAGTTGATATCAGCGTCTATTAGAAGCATCCTAAATGAGGTGAAAGTAAGGCAAACAAAAATATTACCAGAGTCATTTTCAAAAATTAATATTTGCCCTAATTAATATAGTACGTGGGTAAGTGCAATTATACCATATCAGTGCTACACGAGAAAGCTTTCGGGATTTAAATTCCTACAAGTAATAAAAAAGACCAGACTAAATGTAAATAATGAGAATTACCTGCAGATTACACAAAAAAAAGTACGAAATCTAGCAAATTGCTCTGGTTTTAACAAAATCTTAATACTCTTCAAATAAGGAAGTTCGTAAGAGTACAGACGGGAAAACATTATAAAACTGCGAAACAATCGTGAAAAACATGTTTTAAATTATACAATGACCGTTATATTTATTATAAGTCGGCATATTTGTTCGAAAAATAAATTAGATCTTGTTATTTTGTCCTCTCCCACCCAGAATAATAATAATGACAGCGACCTTATAAATAAGAGTGACTTAATTATGTAGCAGTTTACATCATATCTAAACGATGGCGATGTTGTTGTTGTGTTTGTTAATAATAAAAACTGTTTAATTGAACACAATATACGCCCGGATACAACGTTTAAAAAGGCAGTTAGGAGGAGGACGTACTTTACATAGATTCAGGCAAACTCTGTAAATTAAATAATGACCACTTTTCATTGATGATACAATTGCGTTAATTTAACTCAAAATTTTACGCACTTTGCTTTATGTAGGAATAAAAAAAATTGTTTGTTTTCTAAATGGACTTTTAATATTTTTTAATGGTGTTTTTCATCAACGCACAACAATAACTATTATTGTTATTATTATTATTATTATTATTACTATTATTATCATTTGAAATATATTCTAAAAGCACCCCTTTTGTATAATCCAGTATTGTAATCAAAATAGTTTTCATTGTAATCTGTGAAATCAATATTGATTTAGCAAATGTATACTGTCCATTTATTATCCTTTAAGTCTGTCATACTAGAAATATCTGTTTGTTTTCTCGAGTAATGGTGTGTTTTCATCATTGAACCAATCAAACATCAGCTGAAGTTTCACCTTGTACCATGCTAACCAATAAAATCAACAACTTTTTGGATATTTCGATAGGGTTTCATATTTACCCAAATTTTAATTTCTCGATAGAAAAGGTATCAAATACAATATTATTTCCCATATTTACATAATTTGCAATGTCAACACGCAAAAAAAAACTCGTAACAAAATCAAAACAATGTCTACGTAAAACAATAAAATCCCGTTAATTGGTATGTTTTGTAATTATGTAAAAACTTATTTGTAAAAAAAATGTATTAAAAAATTACAAAAAGCAAATAAATACAAAAACAAAACTTACTGTTTAATGATGCCATCTTTTAAGAATCCTCTGAACGATAATCGGACAGCACCGAGACCAAAACCCAATGAGGCAGAGCGATCGCGATGCCGTTCGTTTCCACCAGAGTTGGCAGACATCATTTACGATGTAATATTCAAAGTAACTTTATTTGATTAAGAAACTTTTTTTATTACTTTTTAAATGTTCATTTATGCCCCAAAAAATGATAAAACAAAATAATCTGAAACAAAAAAAGAAAATAAAAAAAAAGAAAATAAAATATAAATAAACAAAAAATTATAGATTAGAATTTCCGAATCATTCTTTACATAATTAAAACACAAACAGTAAATAATAATAAATTTAAATATAAATGAGAAAGAAAAAACTTGAAAATCCTCTTGAAAAAAAAAGGAGTCAGTAATAATAAATGATAAAATAATATCATTATAACTTAAAGCCAGATCCACACTTGAAATTATTTGTATTTTGTATTCTAGTTAAGATGCACATTTCTATATTGCATAACCTTTGTGTCGAGATGTTTTAAAGTAAACTTTGGTAATATCTAATTTAGTCATTTTTACACAGCCTAAGTATTAGATTAATTTAAGCGTGCAGCTGTTAATTTGACGCAAACTGAGATTCTTGTATGATTATTGCTCGATCTTTTAATTGAATTTTGTTTATTCATTATCTATATTTATTAATCTTTCCGTCATTTATTTAACAATTCTTTTTTTCAAAAGAAATATAAATTTAAAAACTCATTATGTTCATACGACCAATTCAAAAACTAAAAAATATAATAAAAAGAAAATCACATGGAAACAAGGATCCGATGTTGGTAAATACAAAAATTAAATGCACTACGAAGTGACAAGAAGGTTTAATCAGCGGTACAGAAGAAAATGATCCAAAAAAACAATCAACAAAATATTTAAATTTAAATTTTTTTAAGCGCAATGGGCATTACGTGTGTTTCACATGTCACATGATGTTGCTAAGTTACTGCAGTCAACAATTTTATAAACATTGAGTTCCGTCATTACTTTTCAAAGAAAATGGATAAATTAAATGAGGAAGCTCGTAGAAAACTTATTGGCGAGTTTTATGAAAGTAACAGGGAACAAGGCAAACCTTTTACTGTTAAACATTTTGCATTGATGGGAATATCCAGAAGTATGATGTAGTTAGTAGGATTGAGAAAGGAGATTTGTTGGATAGAAAACCTGGTAGTGGTAGAAAGAGAAGCAAGATGTCTGAAAAGAAAAGGAAGTTACTGGAAGAAGAAGCGGTTGGGAAAGTCGGCCAAACACTGAGGAAATTGGGTAGTAAATTTAAAATACCTCAGGGACACGTGCGTAGAATTCTAAAAGAAAGAAAAGTGGTCATACGAAAACGCGAGTCTGTCCCTAAATAGTGTACATATACACAGAGGCAATTGATGACCCAAAGGAAGATGCTGCGGAAATTACATAAAGGTGTTCTTAAAGCCCACCAATAATTTAGATATTGTTCTGGATGATGAGTCATAGTTCTCATTTGACGGTAGTGATTGTGCTGGAAATGAGTTATACTTTCATAAAGAAGGTACACAGATAGACCCAAAAGTCAAATTCAAGCGCCGTTCCAAGTTTACATCAAAACTTCTTGTATGGCTAGCAATCAGTAGAGAAAGGCCGATTCCAAGTGTATACTGCCCCTTCTCGACTGTATCAATCAAGAGGTATACTTTAAAGAGTGTATACATAGAAGGTTGATACCCTTTTTAAAGAAACACGATTCAGATGGTCAGTGTGTATTCTGGCCTGACATGGCAAGTTCTGATTACGCCAAGGACACATAATACGATATATTCCGAAGACTAAAAACGTACCAAATGTTCCCCAATTAAAACCTATCGAGCGTTTCTGGTACCTTCTAAAGCAAAAACACAATGTGCACAACTTGAAGCCCGAATTAAGTCAAAACTAGGCCACTTCCTTTCCGTCAAAAAAGTAACTTAAAAATAACAAAGTTGTAAATTCGTCAGATGCATTTTTGAACAGAAATGTAAATAAATAAATAAATAAATAACAATATACCCTTTATTGCTTCAATAATACAAGTATCAGTAGTAGTATGTGACAATAGTTATTTATGGTACTAATGTGAGTGTATGATGCGTATTTTAGTTAGTACATGAGAAAAAGCTTAGCACACAAGGCCAGGTAAGTTAAGTGAGCTAATTTTCTCAAGTGATCAACATGTCATCACCATAACACGTGTGCCATACAAAATTATCCAACACATCTTTACAATGTATTTAAAACCAATTTTTTATTTGACGCATTTATGTGATTTGAGTTTGATACAGAAATGTAATTAGGAATGTACCATAGAAAATTTTGTAGTTGCTTTAGCCAACTGTCATTTATTATGTAAAAAATCCACTCGTGAGTTATGGCAATTAATTCACTAGTAAGTCATAGCATGTAACTCACTAGTGAGTTATAGTATTTAACCTGCTAGTAGGTTATCAACGAACTCCGAAGGAGTCATTACTGAATTTGCGAGATCTGTCTGTCTGTCCGCATTTTTTGTCAAATTTTGAAATTTTGACTTCAGATTTGGATTCTACATCAAAAACTTCGCTTTTTGATATCACCTCGGGAACATGGTCAAAATGGCCTCCAAAATCTGAAAAAAGTAACAAAACGGAGTTCGTTGTGGTTATGCTTTGCATTTCCAAATGTTTTTGTTTAAAATCATCATATATGCTGTTCATGATCTTTTTACATGAGGTTTGGCCATGAAAATTTGACATTTTCACCTCATATGCAATTTCGACTATTAGTGTTTAATTTAACTTTACATTTAGGTTACAACTGTCGGTGTTTCCAAGACTGGTATAAGAAAATATCTTGAAAAGGTACTTGATTTGAGATCATCATTCGTCACATTATATCTCTTGTTAATTGTTGCTTTGTAAAAAGGATACTTCTGGCAACATGGGTTATCTCTTCGTACAGAAGTGTCACGGCCAACCTTAACATAACTAAATATATTTTAGATATATCCTCCGTTCACGATGTTTCTGAGTCGTAAACGGGCCATGCTTTCATTCTGTTAAGTTGGAAGTGTTTTCTTTTTTTTTTTGAAAATTGTCGTACCTGCCACTGCATTTGGCGCTGTTGCGTAATCAAAAATTTTGCATAAACGTTTAATACCGATTAGTTTTGTTAAAAAGAAATCAAGTTTTCCGTATATTTACAAAGTTACAAAAAAAGACAACAGAGTGAGGTTAAACTGTCATAAAATCATAACCTTAAAGCACATTAAGCGTCGATAAGATTTTACAAGTCGAGTTAATAGATAAACATCCCGGTTTGCATTCTTCCACAGCCATATACGGCCCAGAAACATCGTGAACACTATATAGCAACAATATCATGGCCAACCCTAAGATCGTGAACAGCATCTAGTTATAAAGTTTGAAGCTGTTTTTAATTATTTTTCCTGGACATTTCATTCATTCATTCAGAGCTTGAGATCTTTTTGAACTAAGTTTTTTTCCCCAAAACTCTTTATATTTGTCCTAACTTAGTCCAGTAGTCAATGAGTTCAAAAGATTAAGTGTATCTGGAAAAAATATTGGAAAGCTACAAATTGGTACGTTTGAGCGTTTTGATGTTTTAAGCAACAGACTAATTTGTAGACAATCTAATTGCTTTCATTTTATTATCGAGGTCTACACCCAAATAAAAATATAATAAACCAAGTTTTGACATTTTTCATTGGTGTTACGAACAATTGAGGGTTGCAAAAATAATATGTCACTTTAGACATAAAAATCCACAAATTTGCAGCTTTTCAACAGGGTTGCCGCGTACTAAGGTGCGGGTTGTTCACCGCACAACGAAAGCTTAAATTTGCGACGAAAACCTCACCTCATTGAACATACGCTTAAAACAAACGGGACAGTTTTTGAAAGTTTGTACAAAGAGTTTTTGGACTTTTAAAACGATTATAATTACCGTCTTTCCAGAATTTTGAATATAATATACTTTCTGAAAGAAAACGTGTAAAAATGGCATTTTTTATAAAAGATGAAAAAGTAAAGAGAATTAGAAAAACTATGAGACCCAATATATTTTTATTCCCGGTGACTTTTACTGTATAAACTTCGATATGTCCGATACCTCCATCATGGGCGAATATATGTTTTTGAAATCTACGGATAATTTAGGGACAAACAGTGCTGTTCTAGTTTTTGTCATAAAATGCATCGTTTTCTAGTAGAATCAAATTCTCAGAAGTCCAGCAATATCAAAACTTAAGATTTCTTGTTCTTCCAATGTCTCTGAACAGTATGAACAGGCGAGCAGAATTCTGTGTGGAGATAGACTGGTGGCCACTTCTAACATACGCTGCAAAACAATGCAATTGCCCATATCTCAAAGACGAAACATTGTTATAAAAACAAAAAGTTTATTAAACATTCTGCTAACCAATTGAACTAAGCGCCATCCAAACAAAACGCCAAATAAAAAATGGTAGAAGTTTTGGGGCAGTTTCCAGCGACTCCAACATTATCTCTTAGCAAAGCATGTGCTGCAACGGGGATTTGTACAGAATCAATGTGGAAAATGCTTAAACTTAATAAATTTTTCCCGTACAAGATGCAAATCGTTCAAGAATTGACTGAGAATAATTATGACTGGCGAATACAATTTTGTAAAAAGATGACCGAGAAAATTCTATCTATCCCGAAATTGGTGAAAAATATTTTTCTTAGCACGAAGCACATTTTTCGTAAATGGAATGGTCAATAAACATAATTCAGATGACAATCTACATCTTTTTCGGGAGTTACATACACCAAAACCCCAGTAACTTAACGTGTGGGCGTGTCTTCTTGGAGATGCAGTTATCGGTCCTCTCTTTATTCAAGAAAATTTGAATGGAGAAGTCTATTTAGAGTTAACATACGATACTAGTAGGCATTAACATCTACTTATAAAACAGAAACTATTTATGGTGGAAAAATCGAATGAAATGATTCTCGAAAGAAGTCAAAGCCCCCAACCAAATCAAAGCCTCTACTGTTAATGCAGACAGACAGAATAAAAACAAGTTGGATTACAATAAGAAACTCAAAATCTTTCTCGTGTATATAAATTATAATTTCTACATATAGAAACATTAGAATTGGCGTTGTAACTGAACCTAGTACCTTGGTTGTCCGAACCAAAGCTCTAAACAATTGAGGTCAGCGTGTTCTTCCCTAAGCGTAAGATCTGGTCTGAAGAACCAAAGTTGTGGGTTCGATTCCCACGCGAATGCAACTTTTTCTATACAGAATATCTCTGAATTAACAAAAGTTTTGATACAGCAGGTTCCTGAATCAAGATTAGGCCTAGTTTCATCTATAAACCTGGGTCCTAAAGTACATCGTTTCCAATATACAGGGTGTCTTAAGTCTTAAATTCCTTGTTTTCGTTAAAGATCGTCAACAACGTAATATACTAAATTTTGCACTTAGCCTTTTGACTTTGATGTCTACTATTCTGTGAATCTTCTAGTGAATAGCGTCCTCTTGGGCGGAGATACAGAGAGATGTGCAGCCTCATTTCAAAGAAATTATGTTACATCACTGAAACCAAAAAGATATTTCGTTTTTAAAGTCTAGGAATAACTTAGAGACAGGAAGTGCTGTTGTAGTTCTTTCCTATGATGCACGGTTTTGAATAAAATGACGTTTTTCGAAGTCTTGCAATGAACGAAATTTAAGTTATGATTTTTTTGAAAAGGTGTGTCCACGCCTCCTATACATATGGAAGATTTTGAGATTCTCCTTCTACTTAATTTGACTTTCATTTCTTCATTTAGAGTTACAGATTAAATTTCAATTTGTGAGGAATAAAAACAGTTTACTACTTCAATAAACCCCACATCAAAAGAAGGCAGAAGAGAGGTTGCAGTAGTAAACCGTTATGGATCGATCTGGGGTACATTCTCGTACCGAAGAAAAAGCTGGAGTGAGTGTTATGGAAATAATACGCAAAGAAAATGAGATTTTTATAAGCCTTAGATAGATAACTAGTCTAATACAATAATTATGTTCTAGGTAGAGCTCATAGATATCTAATCAGATCTGACATGCTGTGCTAAAAACAATATTGGCGATTGAACTGGTATCTAAAATGTAGTCAAAGCCTGAGCAAAATCTCTGAATGAGTTGGTTGCTCACATTTACTCTTGAAGGGGTGCTAGAATACCAAAAGGAAATAACTCACTTGATAGAACTGGAACCTGGATGCTTCAGCTTTTATAGCACAGTCGAAACAACCTTTAAGCAGTTGCTGCTAACTGCAATTTGAGCAAGAACAACGATCCATCTTCTAGGCTGTGCGGCATGCAGGACGCAATTTCAAGTACATTTACTGCAAACGTGAAGCACTTGCTGGAAAAAGGCATAATTAACCGTCTCAAATAGATTGTTTCTTGTTCCAGTACAGTGAGTTTGTTAACACACTTGCTGAAGTTATCGTTATGTCGACAGTGCTACTTTATCACCCAGATCACTCCAGATACAATGTATTTCGAGAATATAGTCCCTAGCCAGTTACCCTTGCGAAGTTGGTTTGTGAAAGCGTAACCAAAAGAAGGTACATTACGTGATAAAATTATAATTTTGGATCAAGGGTGCCCAGGGTACATATGATAAAAAAATTGAATTACAGATACTTTATTCACTCAACGTATGAGAAATACGGATTGCAAAATTCTATATACAAGTCACCTCAAGACTAAAATTTGAAATTAAACTCGACTGTGAAGATTACATCAATAGCGAACGGTACTTACAGTGCCCCCTATTCAATGTTTTTAGGAAGTTCGGTGACTTTACATCACCTAATTAAATTAGACTTATAAGAAAATCAGTAAAGTTTGGTTTTTAAGACTATTTATTTACTATTTATTATCTTTAACGAACACATAAATGACGCTTTTTGATTAAAACTCTTTTAGGCTTCCTGTAATACTATCTATATACTTGCACGAGTAAAAGATAGATAAAAAATCTCGTGTTCATGTGAAATGTACACGTGACGTACGCACTACACCCACACATACACATACTATGTTAATGCATTTGAAAGTAAAAATCGATTTATTTATGTCTAAGGTTACTTATTTGGATGGAAAGCATTCACATTTTTGATACTATGAAAAATTGATCCCTTGCAGAATTCTTTTGATATTTAAAAAGTTTTTACCAGGACGATAAAAGAAAATTTAAGATTTCATCTGATAAAATCCTTAAAATCTGAGCAATTTAAAAAGAGAAGTCGAACTCAAGTTTCTTAAAAGAAATTGTAAACCTCGAGTGGAATTTTTTCATATGAATAAATAATCAACTGAGAGAACTCCTTTTCATATTTTTCCTAAAAAAACCTTTTTTAAAGAACTAACTGTCTTTTTGATGAACTTCACCTTCCTTTTGAAGGTTTTACTAATAATTCATTCATCTTGTTTTTTTCCAATGACAGTACTAGGGGCATTTTAATTTGTAATTTGGATACATCTCAAATGAGTATTAAAAGGAACTGATGCCGGTTGTCAGGAAAATAGCTCTTTTATACCCGAATTAATTTTTACTGTCAAACCCTTCTCAAAAATTTATACCTTTGTTTACAACAAAAAAAATCTTTTATTTTAAACAATTATAACCGAGTCTACATACTCAACATTTTTCAAATTAACCCGCTCTAGTAGTAACTAACTGATGTTAAATTTTCTCTTTTAAATTTCCCAGGACGACCGTTTAACATAATTTTCCAGTCCCATTCCCACAAGCCAGAATTGTGCCAATCAACCTTCCTGTAATTTTGTAGAAGTCTGTGTAGCTTTTGTTGGCTGCAGTTTCATTTTTTTTCTGACATGAGACCATTTCATTATTAAGCAATTTTTAACGTCTCGAAACTGTTTCTTTTTTTTACTTAAACAAAAAAAAACCGTTAGTAAACCCGCTTAACCGGAACAAGGAAAAGAAAAGAAATTACAAAACCCAGAAAGTCAAATAATCCCACTCCAAGTCACATTTTAAGTTTAATGAAATTATCAAAGGAATTGCTTTTCGGGTGAGATCTCTTCCTGTACGGAAATTTAAAACAACAAGGAAACGCGACGGAGGAATATCTTGTACTGGTATGTTTGATAAGAAGGAGAGTAAAGATTGGGGAGATAGACTGTTATTGAACAGCAGCAGCATGCTCTCTAGTCTTGACAATAAAATCCTTCAATCAAGATATCACCATTTCTATTCACATGACACATCTCTTGCCCCTACAATCAATTTTAACAGGTAATCAATATCGTAGTAACCTTGGATAAGGTTGCGCTTGTATCCCACAAAAATCTGATAAATGGAAAACCACTCCATACGGTTTTTCCCTCCTTCTTCTACGAATAAAAGAGAATTTGGTTACGCAAATTTTTCTTTTATATGTTATGATTATTGTAATTCGGATGATGTTCGATTTAAAACGCTAAAAAGCCGCTATTCGAAGGAAGAAATAAAATAAAGTGAAATTTTGTATAAAAGGCGCTCGTGTTCTTTTGTTTGGGAATGATTTTAGTATTTTCATCAGAATTTTCAAAGCAATAAGTGTACGAGGTGGGGCTATTAAAAATGTGATTACGTAACTGCTTTCAAAGCTAATCGAATTCTCATCAATTTACATACAGGATGTTCAAACGATCCCTGGATGGCGTCGACATCGTTAGTAATAGAAATATTAAACAATTTTAATGGGAAAACTTGTACAGCTTTTTGCATAAATTATGTCGCAGTTTACTTTTGTAATGAAAGTCGATGTAATCAAGATCTGACAATCATTAATTTCTAAGAAGCAAAAAATGTACTGCAACATTATTTATGTAAAAAGCTGTAGACAACGATTACCTTGACGTTCTCTTCACTACATATTTCGATGTTACTCAATTGTTTATTGTAAAATTTTCTCAAGCGCCTCCATTCGTTGTGGTATTAACAAACGAAGTTGTTACTTTTACTAAAGTAAACTTTGATCTTTCTTGTGTAAAAACTATTATAAGCGTTTCAACTTGATAATTTTATTATACAGAGGGATCAAGAAACGCAAAATTTGTCCCTTTCTTCTAGATGGATCTCTCTGTATCTGTTACCGTGATTTATGTAAGACAGTCTAGATTTAACTTCGTTCAAACATCAATTTTCAAATATAATTACCATCTTTCCATATTCTTATTCGTTTCAGAGATATTTAGCTTTGAGACTCGATTCAGATCTAAGAAAAAATGAAAGTAAACAATGATCGCTGCGGAGCTTCGGAATGCTGCGTCATAAAGCCTTGTCCAATGCAGAAGCTGCTTTTTACGTGCGCTTTCTCTTGAAAATGGATACAGTTTAGGAAGTCATGGATTATTTCGAAGAAACGAAAACATCAATAAATTGATCTTCACAAACAGTGAGTTTTTATCCAAGTTAATTGACTTTCGGTTTCTTATCATCTTTGAGATTCCAACGGTTAACCTCAAACTGTAAACATGGAGAATCCATACACACTTGTACATCCTTCTACCGGGTTAGAATCTAAATTTCTAAAACTCGACAAAAACCTTGATCTATAAAGTTATATCAATTAAGAGTAAATTTCAAAATTAAATTCGTCGGTATCAAAAGAACGTTCGACAGCAATAATTTAAAAAAAACGCTATTTACTTTGATACCGAAAATGTAATAAAAGGAAATGAAAAGTTTGAAACAGCCTAAGGAAATACACGTAACAAGTACAAGACCTACATTTTCAATTAGTTGCAAATTTTCAAACCAATTTTAATTTGGTCCCTGCTGCTCCTTCAAATTTAATTAGTTTCTGTTTCTGGAAATGTATTTTACTGTAATTACAGTCTGTGTTAAAGGAAATGTCTCGGTGTACTACTTTACTTTCAAATGGATTTTGTTAGTCCTTTTCTTATTTAACAAAAATAATGATGGATTTTCTAACAAAAATGATTATGAAAAAATTTATTAAACATGAGGGAATTCTGGATGCCTACTTCATAAACAAATACTAACTGTATAATTCCCATTTATAGGCAACCAACTCTGATTTTATGTATAATTCATCACCGTTGCCGTAGATGTCTGATTTTGCGTGTAATTTATCACTGTACGACAAACGGCTTTCGAATTAATAAGTCAAGATGTCAATAAAATGAATAGTTTTAGGCTTTTTTTCTGAATTTTAAGAGGGATCGATGACTTATATGAGTAGAATAAAAGACTTGTTGTTAGTTGAGTAATAAGCTTCAATCAATGAGCAATTCATAGGTGCATACAACCTTGAAACACACAACACTCAAAAATAAATTACATACAACTATGTAATCGCTAAAATAAGACTTAAAATAACTTTGTATGTAATAATTGAAACGGTACGACACACTGGTAGGTCGATCAACAAATTGATTTATTATTCAAATACTATTTCTACGCATAAGAAGATTCAGATGATTAAAATGATGCTTGAGGGATAGAAATACCATTCATGGCATTTGAGATCTGTCCTATGACGTTTTCATTTAAAGCTTTTAAATCGAAAGAACGTCGTAAATGGACAGGTGGGCCGATATACATAAGATCTATACCAATGAAAAACGTTTGCAAGCAATCAGGGAATGAATTATGCGCATTCAGCTACTGCCCCAAAAACGACATAACCCTTAATTTATTATCTTCTGAATCCTTCTAGATTTTGATCCTTTTTATAAGCATTATGTATCAATGCATTGGGACCAAATGAAAACCAAAATCAACGTGAGTTAATTTCGATAATTAGGACACATCGATGATGCTACTACACGGCAAAATTCAGTATTTTGAAATTCTCAAATTTTGATATTTTGATCCGACTGTCCATCTTGTCCTTCGAGCGGATCGATTTTTTCAAACCAGCTATACATTTGAGTTGGTTCCTATTTCGAGATTAGTCGGATTCTTAAATTACCTACTCTTTAGATTTTCTAAGTTTACTGCTTTTTTCAAGATGATTGGGTTGGTGAAGCGTTTTGAATCAGTCGTCTAGCAGTTCTGTCAAGAATGCAAAGCAACATTTTTGGGTGGCAACAAGTTTATTTCAACTGAGTTGGTTAGTAGATGGCTCGTGTAAAATCAACGAGGGGTGCTCCAAGTAAAATGAAAAACTCGGTTTGGGTTGAATCAAGTAAGGGAAAAACTGTTGGGCAGATCGAAAGGAAACAATTCTAAGTCAAAGAGACTTGATGATAACAAGCCAAAATGTATAATTACCATAGAGTTATGCATCTCCAGTTCTAATTTCAAGTTTGTCTAGTTCTTACTTTCATTCACTGTCTTCTGTTTTTTCCTATTACTGTGTTCTATAAATTTTGTATTTTCATTTATTCAAAATTTGGTCGTCCTTTCGTCTGGTCAATATGTCAAAGTTCTGTTATATCGTTGTAACTATCATCAATTTACAAGATTATGAAAGTAATACATTGTTATAATCTGACTAAAAACCACTCTTACCTCATAGTCAGTTCAAATCTCTGCATCTGAAGATGTTGGTCAAAAACAACTTAAAATAAAAATCTTAAATTTTTTCTTCAGAAAACAGTTTTCGTGAGAAAGATTCCTTCTGAGGACGCATCTGATTGTCCGCTTCTCTTTCGTTAATTCCGATGCTATAAGATGGTTCCACACCAAGGTAACCATCCCTGGTCGTTCGCAAACCACGACGAAACTGTGCAACGGTTCCAATTACGGCGATTGGTGGATCGTCTGCTAGTGGCTCTCTTATGGGATTGTCGTAGGCACCTTCGCTAAAGATGAAATACCTTCTGGTACCCAGAAGGCAATAAAAAGACCAATCCTGCAATCAGAGTTCACTTTTTCTATAGGTTTTTTCGTCATTTACCCAAGTGATTGGTTTTACAAAATTGAAGAATCGGTTCTAGAACGCTCTGCGAAGTTCAATCACCCAAAGTACAATAATATTTCTTTTTCCCATATTTCCCTTCTTGAGGTTGAGTATACAGTAGTCAGGCGTCAGATAACTGCGGGGCAAACAAATATCTTTGTCCAGTGCAGTAACACTCCGTAAAGAGTCTTATTACAGTCTAGATAAATAGAAAAGAATGATGATCTGGAAATACTTAACATGGTATCTTTTCCTATACTTAGGTTAGCCGAAAATCTTACACATCACCTTAATGATACGAGGGTTGCTCTCTTAATGTGAAGCCTTATAGAGTAAAACACATTTTTGGTTTATAAAAAATTTATTATAACTTCTCAAAATATTCCCCATTACAGTCAATACACTTTTGCATACGAAAGAACCAGTTTTCGAAACATTTCTTCCAAATCTCTGAAGGTATGTTATTTACCTCGTTTTGAAAAGCAACGACAGCTTCATCGGCCGAAGTAAAACGCATTCCTCGCAACTTATCTTTAACATGTGGGAACAAAAAGAAATCATTGGGTGCTAGGTCGGGACTATATGCCGGATGACCCATCATTTGCTCGCTTAAATATGCTGATGTTCTAGCGGCAGTATATGCACGAGCATTATCATGATGTAAGATAAGCCTTCCTTTCGATCGCCTTTCACGGGCTTTTTGAAGTACTTCGGGCAAACAAACAGTAGTGTACCATTCGGAATTAACAGTACGTCGAGCGCTACGATTGCAACGTGTCCAGTAAATCCAAAAAAGGTGGCAACCATCTTCTTATTCCGACTCTTTTCCCGGACAACCTTTGTTGGAGGCGCCTCATTTTGGAACACCCAAACAGCCGACTGTTGCTTTTTCTCGGGATCATATGAATATACCCAACTTTCATCATCATTTTACAATATTGCATACTAGATTAGACGACCATCGGGAAAAGCGTTTGAGTATGGCTTTGCACCAATTCACATGATCTGCCTTTTGAACGTCTGATAAATTGTGCGGTATCCAACGAGCACAAAGCTTACGTACATGTAAATGATTATGCAAGATAGTATTGATCGCTTTCACACCAATGCCGAGGATTCCTTGAATCGTCCGAATAGTAACATGACGGTCTTCCTCCATCATACCTTGTACAATCTTGATGTTTTCCTCAGTAACAGCAGTTTTTGGGCGACCTTCGCGATGCTCATCTTTCAGAAATTCACGACCAAAACGAAATTCGTTGTACCACCTTTTTACGGTAGCTAATGAACATGACTCAATACCAAACACATTTTTCATCTCATCGAAACACTCATGCCGACTTAATCTTAATTAAACTTAATTTTTCCAAAAGTTGTTTAGTTTAAAGACGTATATTTTCAAAACACCGTAATATTTTCTCTTGCTGTCACTTGCGTTAAACTCGCAAAAGATGATGCTCAATTGTCATAATAACAATTATACCCTACAATCATGGGTTCCTAGATAGGCTCAACATTAAGAAAGCAGCCCTCGTATAGACAATCGCTACAACTCGGCAAAACATCTCTCTGATTACCATCACATTTGCTTAAAACTTCCGGAGATCTCAGGATTTCCAAGTTAACCAACTATAAAACAGATCTAGGGAAACGATTAAGAGTGGTTACTAATAGAAGCATGTAATAGAAGATTCGTTCAGACTTGGGCATTACCTGAAAGAACTCTGAACTATAAGATCTCCAAAAAGATGATCGCAGGTTCTTTAATAGGGTAATGTGAACAGAAGCAAGATTGGTGTCAGTCAAAAGCTTTCTTGCAACTGCCAGAAAAAAAGTGAGAAGACCCATGAGCGTCGAGTAGAAGTTAGTAGGTACGTTTGGACAGCCATAACGAATTCCAATTGGATCGAAGTGGTTAGCGTACGGCTCTATAGAAGCATTCAGGCCCATGTCCTCCTGTCAAAAATACATGGGGGATAATTCATTGTTACCAAAACGTCCTTCATTCGCTAGTTATATGATATTGGAACATTTTTGGCCATATAGTTAGAGTATTAGTAGTCGTAGGGTTTTAGACAAGCACAGCTACTGACTCCCTGCTCAGAGTAAGCAGAAGAAATATAAAGACTTTCACTGGCCTACTGACCAACTAGCTCAATACTATCGGATTTCGAGAGAATAGTTATAACATTCCTTGTGAGTACAGACCGTCATTTGCAACAGTTATTATCTCTTCCAATTACTTTAAGTTCTGTAAAAGTTAACACTAAAGGCTGTTACAACAAAAGAAATAAGATTAAAGACGTCCATCAAATGTATTCACATATTTCAGAATACATCAAGAACATCCAAGTATTTATGTGGTACATACCATATACTTAAAAAGCAATTTGAATATAAAACAAAAAGGACGATAAATAACAAAGTTAGTAACAATTAAAATCAGTCAAGGGTTTTACGCACGACCTCTATGATGAAAAATGAAAATAATGCTCACGAATGTTCACACATTAATAAAACGCCACTTTGTTCTTTAATTAAAACTAATGTTGGTACAACACATGTTAATTCTGTTGTATTTTCAAGTTTTCATTATAAATTAAAACCAGCAAGGGTAAAACGTTACTCGTGTTAATGCAGTAGTCATCAAATGGCCTTTTATTTTTTTGAGGTTTACGCAATTTAATTCTAATCAATCTTCTACATTTCAGCACAAAAAGAAGATAAATTCGCAAATTCTACCAACCGGGAGAAATATTCTTATATCAGGACACATTGAGGTTTGTGGCATTGCTACCGGTAACGTTCGACCTAAATAAAGAGTATTAAGAATAACGAATCGTTTTATTATTTACCAAGAAACAGTACCGATAATCGATAAAATTCACCATTTTAATTATTCACATCACATAGAAAATTAATTGCGTATAGGCTTCCAAAAATCAACTAGAACGTGTTCCGTTGAAATTTAATCGAAAGCTATAAAATAGAATGTAATAACGTCTTCGTGTTATCAAGAACTTAATTAAAACCAATTAAGTGCGTAATTAAAACGTACTTCACAATGTAACGTAAGTTGCTTGTTACACTTTAAATAAATTATTTTTTGAGTAATTTTCTTAAAATAACCACAATCGCTTACAAAAATTGAAGTAATAAAGATTACATCAAAAGAAGCCTAAATGAACACTAACGCTATCGTTGCAGTATTTTAGCACTTTTTAGTATAGCCCTCATCCGAATCGAAAGAAATACGCTCCGCAAAAACATCTAGATAATCATATATCAGAATTATACTGGTATCAAAATGAGTTTAAGGGGCTTTAGTTTCTTGCAAATGAAATAAATGAATGCTTTTAAGAAGAACAATGCTAGACAGAGAATAATGAACGATGTAAGGTGACGTAATTAACATAAATTAGTCTGATAAATCAATCTCAAACTTGAGATTAACAAACTAATTAGGTAATTAACATGTCTCCTTCCCCCCGTACCTGATATACTCATACACAATGAACCTTGTTGACAATTGAGGAACGTTCATTCAAGAAGTAGTTTTCAGAAAATCGAGGAAAACTGTTTCCTCCTGGGGCACTAAAGCTAATGTTGTGCAATGTGTAATTTTGCAATGCTATGAACTTGAAAAGATTTTTATTATTTAAGGGGAAACGGCAAAAACAAATGGACATATCTGATTTTGCGTGAACGTAGAAAACATGTTTTGTTTGAACTTACCTTTGCCTTTCTGTTTAACGGTTAATATTCATTCTGATAATAGAAAGAAGCTATTTTTTTTAAATGGAGGTCAAATAATATTAATAAATATTTATTAAACAAAATACAAAAACTTAGAAACTATACTTGGAACAATTTTTTAAGAGAAATCAGAAGGCTATAGTAAAGAAGTATATCTTTAATGAAACAGAATACAAGAATTTAGATATGTATGGCATGGTCGTCTTCCAAGCAGTCACAGACAACTTCAGTTTCCTCATTATGTGCTTCCAGTTCTTCTTGGGAATTTGGAGTATCTTCAGACAAAATTTCCTTATAGAAACGGAGTTCTGGAAGAATTTGCCACTCAATATCTTCATGACTAAATTGCTTTTCTAGAAGAGACCTTACATTATTCCTCACACGGCCGAAAACACGGTCGGCCGGCAAATAGGAGTGCCTTCTTACGGAAAAGTACAGAATCAGATCACTAACGGTAGCTGGAGCTTCAGTTCTAAAGCCAAAATGCTAAAATGTGGACAATGTGAGTATTCCTATTTTGCCCGCCACAACCATCACAAAATATTCTTAGACACTGTATGTTTTCTAAATCTAAGGATTTAAGATGTGTCAACAAGGCAGATCCGATTTCCGTAGAGCCACGACCAGCCTGGTTTCCAGTCCATGTATAGAAGCTAGATTCTTTCGAATTCATATCCACGCAACAAAATGTGCAGAAACTGATTAGATGCATCTTGTATTGTTGATTTGGGTTGCGAGTCAAAGCAGAATGGTAAGCTGTTTGGAGGACTTTGAGTTCGGTTATTAGTGGCACTTTTTCTGTCCCATCTGCTTGTTTAATGGCATTTTTTATATTAAGGTACGTACCGCATACATCAGATGCAGGTGACGAAAAACCGATGTTAAAATCATTATAAAAAAATTCTTTCAAAGATTGACAGCGATGATTTAAACTCAGGATTTTGAGAATATGAGGTATACGCTGCATGACTTTTGTCTATTGTAATGACTTTCGCACGCCAGCAGGTTTTTCACAAATTCTCTAATTTCTTCTTTAACTGCAAATGATTTTTCCCATACCTGTCTCCACCCTTCTCTCTTTAGGAACACTACCTTCGTAGATTACCTTCAACACCGGCATTAATCTATTCTTTGTTATGCCAAAGGCTGATAAAAGAAATTTCCTACATACTGGATACGGTGATAGCTTTCCTTTAACACGAAAGTAATACTTTTCTTGCAGAACCTTTGGTTTTTTTCTGATCATCGGAAACACCTTCCTTTGTCCACTTTTTTTGGGTTCAGCGACGAGATGACAAAGTTTTTGGTCTTAAATACTTTTAACAAACTCATCATAAAATTTATCCCTCGTTACTTTGATATCACCTCCTGTAATTAAATTGCATCTAAAGGATTTTGCATTATGACTGCAAGGTCGCCGGAAATTGCGCAATTCAGAATCTGGATCGGAATGCCTGAAAACACTAGTAAAACTGATACCATAACCTCATACATATAAACACAGAATTTTACCTTTAACTCTGACATCAGCTGCTTCTTTTTCCTAGCTCCATTTCGTCAAATAAAGGTTTACAACTTGTAAAATACACAACGATTCAACCACAACACTCGCCTCGTTTGATACTCACAAATCATTAAGATTATGTGCAAATTCCGGTAAAACAGATCGCAGAATGTAAAACATCTGGGAATGCAAAGCATAACCGCAACGAACTCCGTTTTGTTACTTTTTTTTAAACTTCGGCGGCCATTTTGACCAAGTTCCCGAGGTGATATCAAAAAACTAAAAGTATTGTTTTTCTTACTTTTTGATGTAGAATACGATTCCAAAGTAAAAAAAAAAGTTTTGAAAATTTTCCAATTTTCGGCGGCCATTTTGACCATGTTCCCGAAGAGTTATCAAAAAACGAAGACACCACGTTGTCTTTAGTTTTTGATGTAGAATCCAAATCTGAAGGCAAAATTTCAATATTTGACAAAAAATGCGGACAGACAGACAGACAGACTTCGCAAATTCAGTAACGACTCCTTCGGAGTTCGTTGAAAATCGTGCAAAATTCATCATTGGCTATGTCTGCTTTTGCAATATTCCATATACTATAGATGTTAAATACAATGGGACATGTCCCGCTTTGGATGATATAGTAACACGTAAATTCTGAAGGGGACATGTCTGCTTTTGACTGAACTCCCGATATTTAGGGTTATATCTAAGATGACCTTTGTCCGCTTTTGTCTGATTCTGAAGGTAAAAAAAGGTAAAAAACGGTCGATTTAACCCTGAAACTAGAGATGGGTCGTTCGCGAACGAACGGATCCAAAAGAATGGGTCTCTGAAGTGAACGATAGAACCGGTGAACGACTTCTAGTCAACGACCGTTCCTTTAATGGTTCCTTTCAGTGACGACGTTCACTACCGCACTTCGGCTCCTCACTCCCACCGCCATACAACTTTTTTTCTTATTTGTAAATACATAATTTTTGTGTAAATTGTAATAAAATAAACAGAATATTTAGAAAGTTTATGCAAGTTCTCCATTCAAGCCCATTACTGATGGTATTTTTAAAAATACGGGTCTTTTAAAAGAGCGATCAAAAGTGAACGGTTCACTAAAATGAACGACTTGCCCATCACTACCCGAAACTGCAAAAGACTCAATTTTGTCCAAAAGTGGACTAGTCTGAGTTTGAATGAACGCTCCTCAATTGTAGTTTGTTTCAATACTATAGAATTCAGAGCAGGCCTTGACATCATACTTTTGTAACGGTGTCCTTTCAAATCTCACTAAAAGTTGCTAAATAAATATTTATAGGTTAAAGATCTGTCATTTGTGTCATTCTGTAAACATTAAACACAAACTGTCAAAAGATGTGGAGATTTTTACTTACACAAACTATAAATAATTCATTTTGATTCTAAAAATGGCCTGTACAAGACAAAAATTTCTTTTTTTAACTTATAACGGAAATACAAAATGCCAATGGAATAAAAGACATCCCCATTTTGGTTATTGTTATTTTTAGAAATAGAAAACTGAAACTTGGTAAGTATAAATTAGTTACCAAATAATGCATAGCTCATTTTTCCATAGCTTCCAATGAGGTCGGAAACAAAACTAATTTTAAAATTTTAAATAGAACATCTATCTCTGCATATCTAGAACCAACATCGAATTACAAGATCAACGATATCATTTAATAGCATTCTACTAAGACTGACACAGCTATTATCATTTTTTGCTCAAATCTATTTAGTAGTAGTATAACAGTTATGTTTTCAATTATTACAGTCTCGAACACATCGGGTATGTTGTCTCTGGGAGTTTGATATCGACCATTCTTGCAGTACGATAGTAGAGCGTTCGTTAGACGATTACATTCGGTGTTTTTGATTTTTTTCCCCTAGTAGACGTTGTTAGAAATACGGAACATATTTTTGCCATACCGAACGCACTTGTGAAGAACTATACAGGGTGTATCTAAAAAATGTGCAGTCCAGTTTAAGTCCAGCAAGAGGTACAGGATAATAAGATGATATGAAAGTAATTCATTTGTAGACAAAATTGCAATAAAGGGAGCGATGTAACCTGATGGTAGAAAGTCTTCCTTTCGTGTTGTTTTTTTTTTTTGCTTTTAAGAAGTAACTAAACATAGTAATCCTTCTACTGAAGCTATAAAAAAACTGAAACTTGACTACCTCGGAACATTAACTACATATTCATCCCACTCTGTGAGGTTTGCAGATAAGTAAATTGGTAATGGTAAATGATCATCTATTCAGGTTTCATCGGTTTTCGAATTAGTTTCGGTAATTGTCAGTTCCTACTTCTTGGGGCTTCTTGGTGGTCACTAGTTGGCGGTGTTTATATTCTTTGGCATATACCAGGTGTATACCTATGAAATGAGACTTTCAGCTATTAGACCACAGATGTCGCTAGGAGTATTTTTAAACTGTCCCAAATGTCTTATTTTTTTCGTCTGTCATCTGTCAACAATATTCAATTCATTGTTTGTGATGTTTCATACAACAACGCATTTTTCTCGCTCTTAAAAATGTCGAATTTCGTGCCTTCAAACTACGATTTGCGGACATCGTTGATTTTCTGTTATCAATTGAAGAAAAACGCTTCTCAAGCTCATCAAATGCTTATAGAAGCTTACGGTGGACATGCTCTAAGCAGAGCACAGTGCTTCAGGTGGTTTGAAAAATTCCGAAGTGGTGATTTTAGCGTGGAGAACGAGGAACGTGGCCGGCCACCGAAAAAGTTTGAGGACACCGAATTGCAAGCATTGTTGAATGAAGATGATGGTCAAACGCAAGAAATGATGGCAGAGCAGTTGGGAGTGACCCAAAAAACCATTTGCAAACGTTTGAAAGACATGGGCATGATTTTAAAGGTCGGAAGATGGGTGCCGCATGAACTGACTGAAAGGCAGCAAGAGAACCGAAAAACCACTTGTGAAATGCTGCTCTCCCGGTTCAAAAGGAAGTCTTTTTTTGCATCGAATCGTTACGGGTGATGAGAAATGGGTGTATTTCTCCAATCCCAAGCGTAAACGATCGTATGGTCCGCCCGGCCACAAGCCAAAATCAACGGCCAAACCAAATCGCTTCGGCCGCAAGGCAATGCTGTGTGTTTTCTGGGATCAGCATGGTATGATTTGGTACGAGCTATTAAAACCAGGTTGAAACAGTTGACGGTGCACGCTACCAACGACAATTGGCCGATTTGAACAGCGCTATACACCGAAAACGCCCAGAATATGCCGATCGGCGTCACAAAGTAATTTTTCTTGATGACAATGCACCACCACATCGAACAAGAGCGACCCGGGAATTGGTGGAGACGTACGATTGGGAACCGCTGGTGCATGCGGCTTACTCACCAGACTTGGCGCCTTCCGATTATCATTTGTTTGCATCGATGGGCCACGCACTTTCCGAGCAGCGCTTCAATTCTCACGAAGAAGCCAAAAAATGGCTCGATGATTGGTTTGCGGCCAAAGACGGCCAATTTTTTTGGCGCGGCATTCACAAATTGCCTGAGAGATGGGTAAAATGTGTCGCTAGCGATGGCTATTATTTTGAAGATTAAATTTGTAACCATTTTTTGTTAACAAACGTTTAAAATTGAAAAAAAAGTCTCATTTCATAGGTATACACCTGGTAGCTAGTTTTTATTTTTATTTCTGGTGTTTGCCTCGAATTTTACAAAACTTTTCTTCTCTTTTCTCCATAGAAGATAGTAAGCACACCAAAAAAAAAACACTAAATTCGATAAAGGAAATCGATCTGGTTACGTATCTGGAGAGAGCAGAAAAGGTTTCATTGCTCTACAAATTCATAAAAGTCATCAGCCGAAGAGAATAAAATGTACAGTAACCATTAAATTACACGCCAAACCGTAACGCGTCGCCATGGTGAATCTCAGCATCCCAAAAAATTGAAATTTATTACCTGAGCACAAAATGTATTTGAAAAAAAACGATTGTGTCATCTTTTCTGGTTGGGAAAAATTGCAAAAAAGCACGAACCGATAAACAAATCGTAGTCCGACGCAAAAAGCCCGATAACCTTACTACAAACCAACTCTAGACTTTTCAAACCTGTTGCAACTTCAAGATCATCAGACTTGGAAAACCGTCTGTATTAGGAGATTTAGGCAAATCATAGAGGATGTCACAAAAATGTGCTGCAGTTTCACTAGACGCACTAAACTTTAGCTTCCTGCGTGCAATGCCCAAAGCAGAAATCAGTTACCAAAAATTCCAAAAAAGTCATCGGATGATCTAATGTTTTATTATTATTTTATATTTATATTGTTATTATAAATTATTTTCCTGAAATGTGTATCTGGTAGCAGCTTTAAATAGAAGAGGAATTTATCTTAGTCTAAGGTGCACTGAGAAACTTGCGGATAATATAGAAAGTTTGTATTTGTCTAAATCAAGCCTTCCAACAGATGCAGTTCTTACGTTATAGCTACTTTTTCAACTTTTCGGTGCCTAACTAATCCTATCGCAGGAACAACCCGTATCATATTACCTAGCGGTGTGGTTAAGTAGTTAACAGCTTATCTCCGCAATCGGGAGGTTAGGAATTCAAATTCCTAAGCTGACTGTTCTCGCTAAAGTTTTTCGTGGTTTTCCATAGTTGTATAAAAACATGTCGCAACTATAATTTAATTAACTTTTATCCCATCTTTACCTTCCAATTCCCATTCTAGACTACAAAAAGTGCCTTCAAACTTCTGAAACGGCTCGAAGAGCAACAGTTTCGTATCTCTTTCAACTACCAGGTGCGTTCCATATCAATGTCTAAGTTTTCTGTTTTTGGGAGGTTACTGCTCAATGGCAACCGATATCAGTTATTAAAGCCGTTTTCTCAATTCTAATAACAAGCTGCATACTGCCGTGCAAAGCAAAAAGGTCCAAACTCTAAAAACCAGTTTTGAGATATCGAGTGAAACAAGTTTGGATTTGTATATGATAGGGCAGTTTAAAAACTCGTCTGTATAACTTATTTTTAAAATTAGGGCTTTCTTGTTTGACATAGATGTAAATTTCAGGGCAAACCAGTGAAAACGCAAGCATGACCATGACGAAATTTAAAAAAACTTGAATATCTCAAGAACTACTCGAGATATAAGAATTCAAATTTCATAGTCATATTCAGCGTTAAAAACTAAGTCGATATCATATACAGGGTCGCTAAAAAGTATGGAAACACGCTAGCTCCGCAGAAACAGTAAGAGATAGACAGATGGAATTTGGAGAGCTTAAATTAGGTACTTTTGCCATGTTTTGCGAAGGTAATTAAAAAGAAATCTTCAATGGTTTTTTCGTACGGCCGCCATCTTGAATTTCTTTAAAAAGATCACCCTGTATATGATTCCATATCTCGATAGGGATTTTAAAGACGAATTCAATGATATAAGGGTTGCTATACTTATCTTGAAGATAATCGCTATTCTTTTGTCAGGAGTTTCCCTAGTAAAAAGTATGGAAACACGCTGCTCCTGCAAAAACAGTAAGAGATAGACAAATGAAATTTGGAAATCTCAAAGTAAGCATTGTTTGCCATGTTTTGCGAAGAGAGGTAAGATCAAATCTTCAAATGTTTTTTCGTACGGCCGCCATCTTGGATTTCTTGAAATGGATCACTCTGTATATGACCCCATACCTCGATAGGGATTTTAAAGGCGAATTCAATAATATAAGGGTTGATATACTTATCTTGAAAGGTTTTGGAAATAATCGCTACTTCCATACTTTTTAATACCCCCGACAAAAGAATAGCGATTATCTCCAAAACCTTTCAAGTGAAGTATGGCAACCTTATATCATTGAACTTGTCTTAAAAATCCCTATCCAAATATGGTGTCATATACAGAGTGTTCTATTTAAAAAAATTCAATATGGCGACCGTACGAAAAAACAAATAAAGATTTCTTTTTAATTACCTTCGCAAAACATGGCAAAAATACCTACTTTAAGCTCTCCAGATTTCGTTTGTCTATCTCTTACCGTTTCTGCGGGGGGAGCGTGTTTCCATACTTTTTAGCGACCCTGTATAATATCACTATGTCGAGAAATCGCCATTTTCGATCTCGATTATCTCGAAATGTATTCGAAATATCGAAATACCGATTATGTATCTGTAATCAGGAGAAGATTCTAAGTTGATTTCATATATAACATGTCCTGTAAAGTTACGGAAACATGGCAACAGACAGACAGACAGAATGTACGAATTCAGATACGAAATTTTTTTAATTTCATCGAAAATTTTAATTTCGTCAAAAATTCAGCAATACCCCAAACTCAAGTTTTGTTTATTTTTTGAATTAACGTCTTTTTGTTTGCAAGGCAGAATAGCATATTCCTTTCAACTGCCCTTTCTCGACTTGGGCTTGTAAATTTTAATGATCACCTATGAGCCTCTATTCGCTGCATTAAGTTGGTGCCCGGGGTGGTCAAGGCGAGTAAATAGAAGATGAGACAGCAAAGATGTTTATATCACTAATTTAACTTTGAATTTAAAAACTTCGCTTTGAGCTTACAATTAGTGTGACCAAAACATCTATTTTGGCGGGTTCCCAAATTTTCTTAGACGTCGTCTTTTCCGATTTGTTGGAATCCACAGACATTTTGAGCTTAATATGCTTCTCTTCAGGTGGATTCCCTCATAAAAGTTTATTCCAAACGTCATTCGAAATTTTTGATAATACCCAAGAAGTCTGAAATCAGTTCAGCTCCATCTGTAAACAGCAAATGACTACTTCACGGTTGCTTGTTTTTCAGATCTAGTCTGTACCGTTTGTTGATTTAATTTATCAGGTAGTAAAATAACGGATCCGTAGAGCGGATTAATCTTCCTACATTATTTTGGTTTCAACCTGTCTGATAATGATATCGGTCTTTGCAATTAAGAGCTTCCTTGCTGCATCCTTTCTGTTCCATGCTTATGACATTATTGTCTTTGATAGACTTTCATGTGCCGGAAATGGGTAAATAATCTGTACAGCACGGGAAGGCAGGATATGGAACGATAGTTTTTTTAGAAAGGAGATGAATAAAATCTTTGGGCACAAATAAAAACTTAATTTTTAGTATACTCGTCATGTTCTGCTAAATCTTCTTCGACCATAACTTCAATTTCTGCTATTACGTCTGCTTCATTTCTCTACGAATCTCGTCAATTTCTAACAGACAATTGGAAAATCAGAAATTCCGAACTAATAATTTGTTGGTTATTTAGTGTTTACAAGTGTTTAGGTTAGATTTCCAGCGTTTTTCCAAAAAATCTCAATGTTCTTTCCAAATATTCAGACATTTTATCTAAAGCGGGGTCGGTGCAAGAACGTGCTAATAACGTAACTGCACAGTTGCAAATAAAACAACTGAAACTAACATACCACACGAAGACGTCTTAAGAAATTCTGCCGTAAGCGGTAAATACCTTAGCGCCGGCCCTGTACGCATGGGAATCTAGAAATGATGGGCATACGAGAAAGAGGTAAACAAAAGAATTAATAGAAAGATAAGCACGTAATAATGTTTTAATAAAATCAGAAATTCGCATATTGCGCGTTAACTATTTAATTTAGTCATGGTACCTCTTTAAATGTTGTAAACCACTTTTCAATTTCAAATCGAATTTGCATAAGGTCAGACTGGATGATATTCCAATGAATCTGCCGACTATTAATGTTGCACGTCAAAGTAGTACATATCTATTGTTATACATGATGAAACTAAAATTTGCATAGATATAATATCTATTAAGAAACTTCTGCAATGTATTTACAACATATTTCGATTAATTATTCTGTACATTCTGGTCTTCTGCGGTATTTCGTTCCAGCAAAATTCTAAGCAATAATAATCTGCAATTGCCTTATTTTCACTGATATATTCATGCAAGCCATATTAGCGAACTGTACTAAATAAGATCAAAAATGAACTTCGCTCAATTCAAGAATCACAAACCGATACCTTGAAAAAAGTTTTGCGATATCATTGCGGGTAATAATAAGTCAGAACGTAAAAGGAGCACAAAAAGATGTTTTTGTTGCGACAAACTTATTATTTCAAACACAGAAAACTCCAACCACTTATTTATTCCTCCCAACCCTCCAAAAATCCTTTAAAGCTCTGCAAGCAATTTAACTGTGACCTTTAAAAGGCTAAATAAGACGGACTTTATACAGTCAAATGTTAAAATTTGAATTTTAATCGCAATATCGTAGACCTTTATAACATAAAATACATTTTGTAAATCATCGGGTATTATTCAAAATTTCAATTTATTCCAGAAGAACGTAAAGACCGTTGAAAACAGAAACACAATGTGTAAAATATTCAAATTTGAAATTCAGATTACCTGAGGATACCACACGTTTGATATAGTATCAGGAAAATTTCTTAAAATAAAATCAGTCTTCCAAAGATAAATTTTAAAAAATTCAACTTGGGATTTGCAATCTGAAATGTTTAAAAAAAAATATTGAAAAAAGAATGAAATCAATAATGGTCGCGGAATTGTGTTTTAAATTATAATATGTACACTACTAATATGCCAGCTTTTCAAATGTTCGCTTGACATTTGTCTTATTGTAATAAAGAAGTAATTCATTGCTTAAATTTATTCAATGCGCAATAACTTATTTTACTAATATAATAAAAGATATTCATATTGTTTATTAACAAATTAAATTTTACAATCACAACATTTTTATCAGTAAGTTATTGATTAAATCAATTACCTACATCTAAAATTATGCAGGTAAACAACCAAAGAGCGATTTAATTATTTAAACACGTTCCAGATTAGCATATTTTTATGTAAACAACAGGAACAGTATGATAACGTACAAATGTATACTTACTAAAAATAATTTTTGTAGGTAATACGTACAAAACGGTTAGTAACAGAATAATAAATTTCAGTATCAGGTGACCCGCCCCCTTCGACCTTGACCTCAACAGCTGCTTAGATAATAGCTATTACAAAATAAATTTAAATATTTACTATCAGGAATACCTTCGATATTATTTCGCGTAGGTATTCGATTAAAACGCTTTATACCTTTTATCTACAGTTTTTCCTGTTGTAGTAAATCTGATAAAATTGATGTTTAATGTAAATATACTAGAGTTCTTTAGAGAAACCTAAACTATTCCAACTTCAAAAAAAGAGACGCAAAAGGGCGTTTTACCTTCCCCATTAAATTCTAAAGAACATTTTTGAAAAACAACTACTATTTCATGCACCACATGCATATTAAATCAAAAACACTTTCAATAAAACATAAAAATTACGAAAATCTAATAATTTTGAACACATTTAAAAATTCTATTCAAAACTCACATAGTTAAAAATGCTCCTGCTTGCTATCTGGTATCACAACATATTATTTAAATCTGTAGTTTTTTCCCTTTTTTTACAATAAAAGCACGTACACGTGACGTTGCACCTTTAAATTGATACAATTTAATTCCAAAAACAAGGTGATGACAAACTGAAGGAACATGCAAGTTGTTGATTAGGCATTCACTCCTGTTTTTTTAAAGGTTATGTAAATGACAACAATCAATTTTAATCTAATTTTGATATCTCCGGAGATTTAAACCCGGAAGCATCGTTAACAACTGGAAATTTTCCACCATACGTTCGTTATCAAAATAATCGATAATTTGAACGAAGCAAACTCGCGGACGTACACAAACTCAGTTTATGTTTTCACACAGGTTCTGCTCGGCTTTGGTCGCATTCAACAATGAAAACAACGTGAACATGCATGGATTTTATCTGTTATCATATTATATTAAAAGCATAAACATTGATATAATCCATAAAAATAACACATTACAATTTGTAAATTCAACAAATATAGCGGATAAAAGCAGTTATTGTGTAATAATTTGGCAATATCAGTTTACATAAGTGATTAGTTGAATGTAACCGGAGCTGTGAAAGGCCACCTACAAAATGCACTTTTAAGAGGGAAATTTGAGTTTGTTTTTTTTACTTTGAAAACAAACCAAACTAAAAGATCTTCTTTTCCATTAATCAAATCAAATCGTACTAAAGCGGTAATAGGATGAGTAATCCATCCAATTGAGAATTAATTCTAGTATTGTTTATTGTTACTGCAGCAGTGACCTTACATTGTAAATTAATATTTCATATAAATTAGACCAACTACTTATTTAACATTTTATAGTTTATTAGTCAAAGTATTTAGGGCAAGGTAAATTTAATTTGCTCTGAAAGATTATATCAGGAATTAAGAAAATGTTCAGTAAGACTGCATCGTACAAAACAGAATTAGGAACTCTTAATAAATTTTCCTAATACACTAAGAACTAAGGTCAACAAAATTGTGATTTACATTTGTGCCAGATCAAAACTTGAGATTAGGGGAGGCCATTTTGAGTAAAATAGTTATTTATGCAACAAGTGAGTAAAGTGTATCTTTTTTTCACGAGAAGGAAAGTTTGCCGCACGAGCCGTAGGCGAGTGCGCAAATCCGCCGAGTGAAAAAAAGTAATTTTACTCACGAATTGCATACAAAACTTTTTTCACGTTCGTAATAAAAATCAAGAACTACCTACTTCAATAACGGCTTTCTCGATGCGTCACATCAATGCGTTCTAATTTCTGACAAATGCCAGTGGCAGCCTCCTATGTGTTTAAATATTTTGCGTTAAAAAATGACACGTTATGATACTTTTTTCCACTCAAATGCGTGAAAAAATGAACCGTTATGGCACTTTTTTTCACGCTTCTATCGCGATGAAACAAACGCATCCTTTATAAACGAAAATTAATGAAAAATGTTGCACTTTTTTTCACGAACGTGAAAAAAAGTTTATAATTAACATATGCCTGATTTTATTTTGTTGAGATGGCATTTTTGAATTCTTTTCTTGTAATAAGTAATTTTTCTATGCGTAGTACAAATTTAATTTTGTGTAGTATCAGATACTGTAATAGTAATTTCTCTAGAATTTACCTTGGAAACTGATTATAAACTCAATTTGACTAATTAGAAAAAATTCACATTGTAACATTTTATTTTTTATCTTCCAATTTCTTTTTGTGATTTTGCAACATATGTGTTACATGGAGGTTTAAAATCCCTATAGCTCAGTAAGGAAATCAAATCAGATATATGTCGATACAAACGTTTTTACTTAAAATGGTTTCTCCCATCACATTTTGATTTGGTACACGTCGTGAATTATCATGCATTTCTCGATCTAATCAATGCATAAATTTTTATGAATATCCTTTGTTAAAAGAATCTCGTCTTCTTGTTTTTATATTTGAAACAATAATCTGAAAAAAATTCAAGGTATCTATTTGTCAGCACAATTCAAAGATTTTTAAGTCTTCTAGGATATAACACAGCACGTATAAAAAAATCTTTTGATTGAAATGGCATCAAAACTGGAAATGCTCGTGAACAGTTTTACTGAAATCTCAAATCAATTTTAGCCAATTACAAGTAGTTAGAAAATCAAAACTGACAACAACTGATAGCAGATACACAAACTGCAGCAAAATGCTATCTATAAACAAATCTTTTCATAACTCTGAAAGCTGTTTTAGAATAATTATGACATTCTCATTTTTTCTAACCTCCTATAATGCAGTCGTTTTCATTTATTTTCTGGATTATATCTACACATTAGATACTTTCATAAAGCAAAATTCCCTGAAATGCTCAATGTATTTCTTAGTTATATTTAAAAACGCGAATCCTGTTCAAATAATACACATAAAGCATCAAATGTAAAATATAACCTATAAAAGTTATGAACATAACCTTACAACATTGTATAAATAATTTGGAAAAGTACTTGCAATGCTTTGTTTTTAATTAAATTTGAGAGATTAATCACATTTCTTATTTCTTCTTGGTATTATAATATTTAAAAATTGTTAGTATTTAAAACTAATCAAATAAAAGACAAAATTATTGGGGGTTAAAAATTTATTTCACACCCATAATTTACATCTATTTAGCTTTCTTAGATTTAATCTTACGCATGTAAAATTCCAATTCTTTTCCTTCTAAAACATAACCATCCGCTCGTCCGCATTGTCCTGGGCGAGATGCCAAACAAGCTGTAAAAATAAAATGCAATTATTATAAAATATCCTGGCCAAACCTATTTTATAATTTGCTTAAATTATTAATTTAAATCAGCGTAACTATGACAAAAGCAATTCACTGTGCCTAAGAATGTGCTCAAAACGAACGCAAACTGTGACTAGGCCTCGCTTAAAGTTTTTCATCATATTATATTAATAAAAAAAAAAATTTAAATAATTTTCAAATTATTTACTAATCTGTACATACCAAGAAGTCTACCAGTTTGGAATTGTTCTTCAAGAGCAGCTTCAACTTTTGCAAAACGTTGTCTGAGCTCATATTTTCTGGCTACTTTTTTGCTTCTCTTTTTATTCAAAACTGCTTCTTCAGTTTCTGTCTATAATCAAATAGCAAATTAAAATTACAAATGTACATAGAATTCAATGCAACTAAACTAAGATTTCAGACTGAATTACACTTTAATCATAATTAATGAAATCAGATGACACGCATGGTATACATCATAAAATGTAGAACATTTAATTAAAAAAAAAAATTTTTCTAGTACTTACCAACTTTGCACCCTTCTTACGTCCAAGGGGTAAAACATAATGGCTTTCATACCACTGTCTGAATGGTGTAGCATCAATTACAACAATAGCGTTCTTTACCAACGTTTTGGTACGAACCAATTCATTGTTACTAGCATTATATACTACATCAATAATACGAGTCTTGCGTGCAGTACCTTCTGAACCCCATGCAAAGTTACCAGTATCTAAACGAAGAGCTCTGTATTTTATATTTCCACCTCGTGTACGAACATAGTGAATTCTGCGTGTGCCAAGTTTTGTGTTAGCAGCGGGACGTCCTAATTCAAACTTCCTCTTTTTACGAAGAGGCTTCCTTTTGCCACCCGTGGCTCGCCTCTTATGCCAATTGTCCCGACTAATACCTAAAAGTAGAACATTTATTAGACTAAGTACAAAAGTAAATACTGCCTTATAATAACATAAAAATATATCAGCGCGCTGTGGGTTTCGGCTTGTTTGTCTTCAGCACTACAGTCAGCCTTATAGCTTTTATCATCACATAATATAAGAGCATGTTATGTTTTGAATACTTTAAGGTTAAGTTAGAAAAACTCATTTTAAAGAAATTTAAAAACAACAAATCGTTAAATGTGTAAAAAATCAAAAGCATCTAACTTCGATTTATTATTCTAAACTAGTATACACTTAATAAATTAACAGATGATTAAGTAAAAAGTGGAAAATGATAACAACTCTACTTACCCATTTTGCACACAGAAACTACCGATTGAAAAGGAAACACAAACTTTCATTTAACTTTCCGGATAAATACATCCAACTAAACGATAAGTAAAGTCCCTAGTGTAATTACCTGTATAAACACTATAATTTTTAATTTTGACGCTTTACTTTTAAGTTTACGACAATTTTGGAATAGAATTCTTATTAGACGCTTGTATAATTATAAATCTACTTAAATTATATTTTGCATGTATAGATTACTTTATAAAATTATCAAAAATTAAAGATGTCTTATGTTGGTACTAGAGCACATAAAAACTTCCCAGGTCTTTCAACGCCAACTTTAACATTTAAAGTATTGAATTTAAAAATGGCCGATGAAGACGAAAGCGATGACCAGTGGTTATATGGGGAAAATGATATTACGCTTCCAGAAAGCAATGACGAATTGCCAAATACAAATACGGAAGAGGCGCCAACTGATGATATCGACGGTGACCTAAAAGAGGTAATTAGATAACGCATCAATACCTTGTATTAACATGTTTATGTCTTTAAGAACGTACCAGAAGATGAACCACCAGGTGCTGAAACTAGTGAAGACAATACTGAAAATAAAGAAACTGCAGATGAGAGTAACGATATAGACAAGCAGAATGGCGAAGGAAGCGACAAAGAGGATTACGATGATAGTGATGATGATGTAAATGTTGTAATTGGAGATATAAAAACAAGTCCTGCATATACTTCCCTAAATATTAAACGAGGTGGCTTACTGACTACAACTGCTAAAGGTGATAAACCACAACAACCACCTCAGTCTGGTAAATTTGCTGTTGAAGAATTTGATCAAGCAGGTACAATTAATGGTATACCAGTTGGTGATTTTAATCTCGATAGTTTAGAAGATAAACCTTGGCGTAAACCTGGTGCTGATATTACTGATTATTTTAATTATGGTTTTAACGAAGATACCTGGAGGGCTTATTGTGAGAGGCAAAAAAGGTAATAAATGTAAATTGTAAGAAATGTATGACTTAAATGTTTTTTTTATTGTTAGAATGCGTGTAAATGAATCTGGTACTGGTTTATTACCTTTAAATGCAATTGGAATGCCAAGAGGACCAGTACCTATTATGAATGATAACAGCAAGTATTCAGGTAATTATGCTGGACTACGTAAAGCTGGACCTCCTCCAGGAAGGCGTATGGCTGGTTCAATAGATGTTATTGGAGGTGCAACAACCCGTATTGGTGGACCAATCGGTAAAGTTGAACCGCCTAAAGAAAATGTTATACAGGTACTGTTACCATACAATTTTATATAAAAAATATAATAATTGTATTTTAATAATATAGGTAATGACTGCAGATAGAAGAGAATATAGCCGTAAACCTGGTTTTCCTGATATGTCTGTTCCACCACCGAGCAGTAATTTTGAGGAATTCCAACCAGAGTATGATTTTAATCCTGAACCTGAGCCTTTTTATGGTGGATATGAACCTACACAAGATTCACAATGGGGTACAAAATTTTATTAGAAAAATTTCTATAAATATTCAACAATTGTTATTGTAGGTTCCAGTAATAGTTCCTCATGGCAACCTCAAGAAATAAAAACTTTGACATCTGGACCTGGACCTATGGTAGCACCAGTTCCTGCTCCTGCACCAATTCCTCCAGTAAACATGCCATTACCTGTTGGACCTGTTGTATCTATGCCAGCACCAAGTCCTGTTCAGCAAGGAAGTCCGCAACATCGATCTATATCTAAAGATAAAGAAAGAGAATCAAGTCGTAGAGATAGGGAAAGATCACGAGATAGAGATAGGGATAGGGAGAGATCTCATCGACGTGAAAGATCTCGTAGTAGATCACGTAGACATAAATCACGATCTAGAAGTCCTAGTCATCGATCACATCGTAAAAAGAAGTCTAGAAGGCATGAAGATAGTGAATAACTTGTAATGTTTTATAATTTTAAAATTATTTTTGTAATTTAAGATTCAAATCCACCTTTAGTATAGATAATTGTTAGTAATGTATTGAATAAAATGCATATTAAATTAAGTATTAATGGGATGCTTGGTGGTCTTATTTCTTAACAATCTACTCTCTCTGATATTACATAAACTGAAGAAATTTTTTAGTTTTTTAAAGAATAAACTATCTGATTATAGACTACATTTACGAAGTATGAAGATTTTTTACAAAATTACCCTAGGAACATAGATAAGAGAAAAAGGGCCTAGGAAGCACAAAATTCCAGACAAAACATTGTTTTGGAAGATACGTGTTCTAACAATCAAAAGGTGTTTAAGCAACCCAAAGCTGAATGTTATTTTCCTTGATTTTTTTAAATGCAATTCCTTATATTCATTTTATTGATTTTCTTGTTTTTTAAGAATTCAATGAATTGCTTGAATGCGACAACTTGCAGAAAACAAGTTTTGAGAAAAATAGCAAAATTCTGACTGACTTACAAATGAACATTGCAACTGCAGGTGAACATTAATGTATGAATATACAGTGTGTAAAGCGATGGGGTATACAAGAGGGAATACTTTTTTTTAATATGGAATTACGAAAAAAATTATTCTTTATAATAATTTATGCTTACTATGAAACTACCAATTATGTTTCAAAAATCTAAAATTTATTTATAGTAATATGTAAAAATTAAAAAACTGCATTTTATTTACTGTAAGTTATTCTACATAATCTTCATTTCTGCACACCTTTCTGCCCTATTCCTGAATTCTATATAAACATTCCCTCAAGTTTCCAGGTTAACTTCTCTAACTGCTGATCTTATTCATTGTTCTAACATTTCTACATTATTTCCTAAAGGTTCTTCGTACACTTTTGCTTAAGGTGGGGATATCGCCCTGCCTTTAGATATGGGCTTATAGTAAG